>JAQPPZ010014832.1:0-13367 GCA_028583015.1 Wollemia nobilis
AAGCATGAGATTTCGAAAATAAAAGGAAAAACTATAACCATGCAATGTAAAACAAAATATAGCGCTTAAGTCCTAAAATGTGAAGTGCTTTAAATGAAAGAGGCGAATTGATTGAAATGAGATACAAGAATTTAGAGAAATCACAGCCCTTTTATTTAACTCTTTAACCTTCTTTACAAAATCACCTCCTCCCTTTTTAGGGGTTAGGAGCGTTAAATAGATTTTGGTTACAATTGTGACTTAGTCTTCCTCCTTCCACATGCCCACATGCAAAATGGGCGGGCCAAAGTGTTGTCGCCACTGGTGTTGATGAATCCTCGTTTCTTGCTGCCCCTCCTACGTTCAAAGAAACAACAAAAGAGTTAGTAGCACCTTCTGCAAATAGGAAAAGTTTGTTCCTTGAAATTAATGAAAGATGTATGCCTAAGACTGACTAAAATGATGCATGAAATGATCCTAAATGACTTGCAAATCTAACAAAGGTCAGAAGACATTACCAGAAGGCCACTGCCATTGAAATAGTCGACTAATCTGCTTTCAACTATAATTCGTCCTTGGGCAGGACGAATTCTGCTGTTATTCGTCCCCGAGTGGGACAAATTCGACTGTGTTAGGACGCTGAGTTGATGCCGCTCAAATGTCACACCTCGGGATCTCCAAAACACCTGCATACAAAGGGGTTAAGTAATTGGGGCCATTTTGGGACGACCCAGATGGTCGGATTCTCCCAATTTGACCTCCATCATCGAGAATTTTGATGTTGTTACCTGCAAGTCAGTGGGACAACAAAAGCGACAAAAGCGACAAGCATATGATGAAATCTGATTAAAATATTACAAAATTGAATAAATGAACTATCTAGTCAGCATAGAATGGAATGAGAAATGAATAAATGACATAAATGAATTAGAATGAAACTCAAAAAGTGTGGGGTGCCCGCGTGGGCCACCCACCATTGGAACTTGATTTCGGCACCAATCCACTAGGGATGGGCCCAAAATATCTCAGAATGGGTTGTCGGCAAATTGGTGGATTCAATGTGGTCAAATATTGGGTTTGCGCTTGGATCCACGCTTCCAAAATCCATCCAATAACCTCTCTTGTGAAAGAGATTAAGGATGTGAAAAGGTGGATCTAAAAGGGGTTCAATAGGGTGTTCGATTTGGCAGCACTTCGTTGCTTGAAAATGCCTCCAACCTGTTCTCTTTTGGGTGGGAAAGTCCACCATTTTATAGACCCATGGGGTCTCTTTGGAGGGGCATGTAGGGATGCCATGTGGCGGCCATGCCTTCCCAAGAGGGAGGAGACTCCTCCCTAACTTGGGCTTCCATGACTGCCTTTGTGACAGTCCTCTAACTGCCAACCTACTCACCTACACGCGCATGCACAGCAGGAGGCAATAATTGACTGTCCTCGGCTGCCACTTGCCGGCATTCTTCTTTTTGCCCGTTAAACCTGGAATTCATCTTGACCAAAGACGAATTTAGAATTTGTCCCTAGGTGAGACGAATCCCAGTTAGTATTCGTCCCTAGGTGAGACGAATACTGAGCAAAGTGCCTGAATGTGCCAAATTGCCTTTTGACCTTACAAAATTGCTATAAAAGTGGTTAGGACCACTGTTTAACCTCTGAGGACTGCCTTGGGGGCTATGTGCGTCAAAGCGATCAGTGTTTGCAGTCACATAATTGGCTTGGTGCTGTTTTGGTGTCTACAAATGCCCCTTTTTGGGATGCGTTGTGCGTGGCATAGCGTCGAGCAAAAATAAATAACAAAAGCACTAATGATTAGGGTTTCTTGGTAACCTAACCAACTTTTGATGCCCCAAGCATGGAAAGGGCATGCATTCTTGAATCCTTGCTTCTGACGAGCTAAGGAATTTGATTTCAAGTGTTAACCTATTTTGGTGAGGTGTGACTTGAGCTTGGACATTGATCAATCATGATTAGGCAAAGGGCGCAACCTTTTGTCCACAGGGGAACCTTGTGTTCATGCTTCGGGAATGCCAAGTGTTTGATCAATTTATGAATGTTGCTTGTTTACTGCCCCAAGAAGAAGCATGATTTTCTTTGTCAATGATTCTTTGAATGCATGTCATTGCCTTGATTGGGTGTGTGTTTGTTGATTGGTGACTAAGTGTGACTACCCCCTCAAGCAACGAATCGATGAGGGAATGACCTTCGTGAGAAAAGCAACGAGTCGCTTGACCCAAGATGACTTGTGCAAGGGTGCCTTTAGATGGCTTATCGTTAAGAATGTGCAATTTTTCCAACATTTAGACCTATTTTTGGTGGGTGTTAACCCTTTTTGTGACGTTGTTTGGAGCTGAAATTGGCAAAAATTCGTCTTCCCATGGAGCGGTCCGGCTAAGATAGCCTTCTTAGGGAGTAGGATAATGACAATTTGTGACCCCAACATCTATTTTGTATGCCCGGGATGTCAAGTGCAATAGCACTTTCATCGGGCAAATTTATTATCTATTTTTGTGCATTTTTGTCCAATTTTTGATGTTTTTGAAATTTTTGCCCTGAATTCATCCTAGGGTGGGACGAATTCCAGCTTTAGAATTCGTCCCTGGATGGAACGAGCGCTAACCAGAGTGCTCGTCCCAAGGAAGGACGAATTGCAGCTCAAAAGGCCTATTTAAGGGCCAAAACTTGAGTTTGGGCTCATTTGCATCTAATTTTTCTTGTGATTTGGAGCTTTGGGGAGGAGGAGGTTAATTCTGTGAAGCAAAGCACTGCCGGATTTTCCCTACTATCATGAGTGCACAAACCGGGTCGAGCGGCGGAGCCGAAGCGAGACCAGTAAGTGCTCCCTAGAGTTTATTTTTGTTTAGAATTGCAATTGTTTTATTTGATTATTTTTGTAATGATGTTTTTCAAAATTTTAAAACTTAAACCCTGAAACTGAATTGAAGACAACTAAGACTTAGTGTACAACTAAACATAGCATAAAACCTGGGTAAATAATTTTACAACTAAACCCTAGGATAACGGAACGTAAAACCCTAAGACATAATTTTTGTGTTTTTGAATTTTTTATGCTGTTTTTAAATTAATCAGTTAAGATTAACAACCTTAAGACTAAAAAATTAATTTTGTTTCGTTTTATTTTTTGAAATTTATCAGTTAGGATTTAGGAACCCTTGAACTGAAAAATTGTTTGAATTTTGAATTTTTGTTTGTAAATTAATCAGTTAGGATTAGAAACCCTGAAACTGAAAATTTGATTTTTGTTTGAATTTTTGTGCTTGTTTTTGCTGTACATTGGTAGGTAATATTGTATATGCATGTTATTGTTGTACAGTTCTTTTCCATGATTTTAATTAATTTTTTTTTGGTGTGTTTTCTTTTGCAGGTTGTTAGGAGCCGGTACCGTGTACCCACTACTTTCATTGAGGCACGGGGGGTGCTGACTGAGGCTGACTGGGAGTGGCTTGATGCCCTTGGGCTCAAGCAGGTGGCTCGACTGGAGCCTGTGGTCTTGGATAAGGCCTATTTGACGGCCCTGATCAAAATTTGGGATCCGTGAACCAAAACCTTCCATCTCCTGACAGGGGAGATGACTGTGTCTCTGGAGAATGTCTATCGGCTTCTTCGAATTTCGATAGATGGACTGCCCATTAGGACATCGTCGCGTGATCAGCAGACTGCTATACTGACGAGATGCTTTGGGCATGGGGAGCGGTTGGGCATAGAGAGCCCAGTGGAGACGACCGAGGTGGACTACCAGGTTGGCGGGATTTTGGTTGGATGGTGGCAGGAGATGGGGGTGTTAGGAGTGAGGCACGCATTCCTTATGGGCCTCATTTCTAACATGTTATTACCTAACTCGACAGGCACGAGGTTCCCATGGAACCTGCTGGATTTGGTGTGGCAATTGGTAGAGTGCCCGATAGAGGCACCACTGATCCTGAGATGGGGACAGACACTGTTGGCATAGCTCTACGGGGAGCTGTATGGGGTCCGTTGTCGACAGTGAAAGGGGGTTAGCAACAATTATCTATTGCAGTGCTAGGGTTGGCAGCACATAGCAGTTGAGAGGCCAACCGGGTTACCATGGACGATTCGGGCAGTGATGGAGGAGAAGGAGATAGGTTATGCAGTTCTGTGGCAGCGATCCGGAGAGCAGGGGCAGAGTCGACGGTGGGCAGGTGTCGTAGGGCACTATGTTGATGCCTTCTCTAGGCTCACTCTAGGGGAGGTGGTTTGGCGCCCTTATCGGGACTGTACAGCCTGGCTAGAGGCTGGAGAGTGGCTCTGACGGGTACGTAGGGAGCGGTGGTTGATTGGGTGACATAGGACCGAGCATGAGTTCTTCTCATATAGTCGGGTTACATGACAGTTTGGGGTGCGCCAAGGGTTGCCTAGTGAGCCCGTGGTCTATCGACATCGGGGAGATGAGAGGACTCTAGATTGACCGGTCATTGTGCCATTGGGCGAGGATTCAGATGTGATGATCGACGTCTCAGACATGGATGACGTTGGGACTATCACTGAGTATGACTCATGGTGGGTACTACGGTGATGGTGAGGAGAGGGGCCATTGGGAGGCACGAAGGCGACAGCGGAGGGTGCTAAGGCACCAGGGGATGATTGGGGAGCTCCGTTGGAGGATGCAGACATGGTTGAGGTGGGGGATGAGGATGTATATTTGGGGGCTCCGGATCAGCTAGAGATGCAGGACATGGCAAAGCAGTGGGAGCCAAAGCAGGCTGTTGTTCCGAAGAGTCCCATGCCTCAGGTGGATGCAAGGAGATGGAGTCTAGGGTAGCGCTAAGAATGCATGGTTGGTGGAGCTACTACGGATACGAGATCAAGAGCTGAGGGATGCGGTGTGGGAACTAGGGGATGCGCTGCGGGAGAGGGATCTCTTGCGGGCTCAACTAGCAGAGTAGGATAAGGTTTTGGTGCAGCGCAACGATGCAGTAGCTTACTACCATCAACAGGAGGCAGAGTGATGCTGGCACCAGCTAGATTTGGAGAGGGAGGTCATCCACCTTGGTGGGCGGTTACCTGAGCCATTGGGAGGTGGATCTTCATGCTAGACAAGGGACAGTGGTACTAAGCAGTCAACATCATCTTGTCACAGGTGATTGGATGAGGGAGGCGATAGCAGGCGTGATGCGGGGGTTAGTAGTAGCCACCCTACAGGGTCCCATAGGACCCACACCATGGGGGTAGTTCCCGTCGCACCGATCCTATGTGATCATGGTGGTCGACGCCTTAGGCTAGGTGATTTTGTTATATGATTGTAGGATCAGAGGACCAGTTTTGTAGCCTACGGGCATTCTTTTGACGATATATATATATATATATATACCTGTTTTATTGTGGTTATGCATATGTGATGATTTGAGATTTTGCATTATGGTTGATGAATATGGATGTATGCATGTTTATTTATTTTTATGAATGCATATGTTATGATGAATGCAATTTTTTTTTATTTATATGTGATGTGCAAAATGAAATGGATGAATGGGATTTGTGATGGTTGGTTATGGCACCATAGACTGTTTAGGACTCTGTTTATTTCATTTTTAGGTGATTGCTGTGATGCATCACTTTGTATGTATACATGTGGTTTTTCTCTTTTTTTTTTTGTATTTTTTGATGGTATTGCAAAGATGGAAAGTAGCACAGTTGGTTTAGAAATGCAGCTAAGGTTTTCTGAGACTCAGATGGTTTTAACTCCCTAGCCACGACTGTACTTTGTCTTACAAGAATTTTGGACAAGGTATGAATCGAACTCGTTTTTGACCAAGCTATTTCACATCCCTGTGTGTGCAATTGAGTTCATTTATGTGGTATTTGTTAGGATACCGCCAATGCCAGATGGGCTTTCAACCGAACCTGTACTGAGGATCACCTAACTAGCTCCACTAAATCCTTTGTTGTATTTAGTTAGATTAATTTGCGGTGTTATCCAGGATACCATAAGCTAGCTCATCCTCATGCAAACATTGGTCTGCACATACGCAAAGCTAATGTGATAGACATATCGTCATGCAGGTAGGATACCACCATTGCCAGATAGGCTGTCAACCAAACCTGTAATGAGGATCACCTAGATGGTTTTTGAATGCTGAGAATTCCAAAGATTCAAGTTTAGGTTATTTGTTGGCTAAATTATTTGGGAGACTTGCTCATTTATATAGTGATGCAAATCACTATTTATTTTTCTATTTGTTTTTCTTTTTGAGCAAGGATTTTGAATAGTGGTGATAACCACTGTTACTTGATTTTGTATTTTGAGCGGTGTGAGTTTGAGCTTGTGAATGACCTTGATCCTGTTGGCCTTGGGGATGACTACCCATCCTAGTTAGGGGCAGATAGTATGAATCTTTACAATGTTAGGGACCAAGGAGATGATGGAGATTATGAAGTAGGGGCATTGATCTTTTAGGCCTTGGGGACGACTACCCATCCTGGTTAGGGGCGGATAGTACGAATCCTTACAACTTGGAGACCAAAGGTGAATGGAAAGTGTTAGGATGATGATTTATTGAAATTTTGTTTGTGAATGGCATTGATCCTTTTAGGTCTTGGGGATGACTACCCATCCTTGGTGGGGACGTGTAGTACGAATCCTTACAACTTTGGGAACCAACTATGATTGGGATTTGGTAGTGGTAAAAACCACTGTATATTAAGGTGAATGAATAGGGAATAGCTCATCCTTTTACCAATTCTCAGCATTCTAGAACCATTCGCACAGGGGGATGAGCAAGATAACCGTTTCGCTTACGGTGACCTGGATTACTGTGCAGGTTTCATCTTTTGTTCACACAACTTGTGAATTTTTATGTGTTGTAATTTGTGTTGGGATGCTATGTAACAAGGCGCATTTCAAGTGTAACTCTACCTTCGTAAAATCTGTCTGACTCAGTACATTACGTGGCTAAAGAGAAAAATGATGACTGAATTATGAAAACTCTTGATACATTATAAGACCACTAACTCTATTGTGGTAAAAAACAGTAAATGGCGTTTGTTTGCTGTTTTGTAAAATGGAAAAGTGTGGAACAAGATGGACTTATCAGAATAATTACAGTCTATGGTGCCTTTGACCTTTACGACCACAAATATGCAATGTATGGGTGTGATGCTTAATGCAGCTACATTTTTTTTTTTTTTGTATTTTTGATGGATTGATTTTTGACTTTTCTTATTTTTGACCAAGCGATTGTGGGAATCCTTGGAGCATTTTGGGATTTGACCAAGCAATTTTAGAGATCCTTGGAGCATTTTTGGGATTGACCAAGCGATTTTAGGGATCCTTGGAGCATTTTTGGGATTGACCAAGCGATTGCGAGAATCCTTGGAGCATTTTGGGAATTGACCAAGCGATTTTAGGGATCCTTGGAGCATTTTTGGGATTGACCAAGCGATTACGAGAATCCTTGGAGCATTTTGGGAATTGACCAAGCGATTGTGAGAATCCTTGGAGCATTTTGGGATTGACCAAGTGATTGCGATAATCCTTGGAGCATTTTGGGATTGACCAAGCGATTTTAGAGATCCTTGGAGCATTTTTGGGATTGACCAAGCGATTATAGAATCCTTGGAGCATTTTGGGATATGGCTCTCTTAAATATGGAATGGGCACAAATGATTGATGTTCAAGGGTTCTGTTTCCTTGATTTCATCAAGAGAAGCTAGCCGGTATGTCATGGGTCCTATTTTGCTATCAATGACATATGGACCTAACCAATTTGCCACAAATTTGTCCCTAAGGTGGGACGAAAAACTAGAATTCTATTGGTTTTCCTTCAAAACCAAATCACCAACCCGAAAGTCTCTGAGGTGAACTTTCATGTTGTAAGCTTTCTTAAGTCGCTCTTGATAAATACGTAAATGCTCGAGAGCATTAACGCGTCGTTCATCAAGCAACGTAAGCTGGTCTAACTGGCCCTGCCATGCAGTGTCATCATCGATGAACTCCTGCATTGATATGCACAGGGAAGGAATCTCCAACTCTAGAGGCATGATTGCCTTAGAGCCATACATGAGCAAAAACTAAGTGGCCCCAGTGGGCATCCGAATGCTAGTGCGATAGGCCCATAAGGCAAGTGGGATTTGGATGTGCCAATCCTTATGACTGCCTGCGACCGTCTTTTTAAGGATGGCAACTAGCATTTTGTTTGATGCCTCTACTTGCCCATTCGCCTGGGGATAATAGGGTGTCAAAAAATTGTGCTAAATTTTGTACTTTGTGGTCAAAGCACGCACATCTTTGTTCTTGAAAGGCGTCCCATTATCCGAGACTATTTTGGATGGAATACCAAAATGACATATGATGTTATGCAAAATGAACTCCACAATGCGGGGTCCTATCATAGAGGTAAGCGAAATTGCTTCCACCCACTTGGTAAAATACTCTGTGGCCATTATGATAAACGTGTGACGACCTGACGATGCAGGGGAGATCTTTCCAATTAGATCGAAGCCCCACTACAAAAATGACCAAGCATACTGGACCGTCTGCAAGGCCTGGGAAGGTATGTGCATCAAATTGGCATGATGTTGACACTTCACGCACTTCTTGACATAGGTGCAACAATCTCGCTCTAAAGATGGCCAATAATAGCCCATGCGAAGAATGCGCTTTGTGATGGCCATACCACTGAAGTGGCCACCACATGTACCATCGTGTGCTTCGACGACTGCCCAAGTGGACTCTTGCTGGTCCAAGCAATGAAGGAGGATTCCTTCATAACTGTGACAATACAAAATGTCTCCTATCAAGACATACTTAGCCGCTTTCTACTTGAATGCTCGTTTTGTGACATGCGTCAATCCAAGCGGGAGATTACCTAACTTGAGGTAGTCTCTAATGGGTAAATACTAGTCCTATTGATCAGAAACCTCGACGGTATGAATAGCCAATCCCTCTTGAAGTTCATCCCTAGCAAACGTTGAATGGGATAGAACTTGTAAGAATAGCATTGTGTTGCTATTAATGGGAGTAGGGGAGAACAAGGATCCCCAATTAGCATGCTTTAGACGATCTTGGATTTGAGAGAACTTATTCAAGGATGGTTCAATCTAGATCATGTGGATTCCTGGCATCAAGTCAGAGCTTGCACGTTTCATCACGGATTGCGATAAGGTTTTTACTTGAATGGTTGTCATATCACCGGAAAGGTCTTGCAAAATTAGTGACCCCAAGGAGGCCATTGTGTCCACAAAATGATTCGATGATCGAGGGAGTGCCTCGATGTCATACCACTCAAGTTTTGCCAGGAATTTGTCCACAACGGCTTTATAAGCCTGCAGAACTAGGCATTTGCATTGATATACCCCTTTGACTTGATTGACAATTAACAGCGAATCACCAAAGATGTTCAGTCATTTGATGTTCATGGCGATTGTTGTCTGAAGACCTATGAGCAAGGCTTCATATTCTGCATTATTTTTGGTGCACAGGAAGTTTAATTTAAATGACAGGGTCATTGGAGCACCCTGCGGTGTGAAGAATACTATTCCCGTGCCACCACCTTGCTCACATTTAGAACCATAAAAGAATAGGGTTATGTCAGTTTGTGACTCAGGCTCATCAGAATCTGGCGATTCTGAGACATGGAAGACCCCATCATTGGGTAGTTCTATGACTAGAGGCTGATCGTATTCAAGAGGAGCCTCCACTAGTTGATCGGCTATGACCTGTCCTTTGATAGATTTTTGTCCAATAAACTCTATGTCAAATTTCGTCAACAACATGATCCATTTCACTATGCAACTAATATGATAAGTACGACTCATCATGTATCGCAATGGATTCTCCTTAGACACAACATACGTAGTTTTGCTCAGCATGTAGTGGCATAGCTTTTTTGTAGCAAACACCACTGCCAAGCAGAGTTTCTCGATGTATGCATAGTTAAGTTCATAACTAACTAGGGTGCGGCTAAGATAGTAAGTAGCCTATTCTTTGTGAAGTTCATTTCTTCTGGGCTAGCATGGCACCCAATGCCACCTCAGTAGCTGAGATGTATAAGTAGAACGGCACTCCTGGTCTAGGTGGTGCCAATACTGGTGACGAAGCCAGGTATTGTTTGATTTCGTCAAAGGCTGACTGGCACTCGTCATCCCAGTGAAATGTAACCCCCTTATGCAATAATTTGTTCATGGGTTGGCACTTGTTAGATAGCTGTGCTATAAAGCATTTAATCGACGTGACCTTTCCCTGTAGACTTTTGAGCTACATAATAGTAGTTGGGGGAACCATTTCAAGGATTGCCTTGACTTTCTTTGGGTCCACCTCGATGCCTCGCTTTGAGACTATGAAACCCAAGAGTTTTCTAGATGTGATGCCAAATACGCACTTCTTGGGATTTAGTCTAACTTTATGCTCCATGAGGCGATCGAGGATCTTGCTTAAGTCATCGATATGATTTGAGCGCAACAGAGACTTGGCTAACAAATCATCCATGTAATCTTCCAAATTTTTATGCATGTAGTCATGGAAGATGTACGTCATGGCACGTTGGTAGGTGGCGCCAGCATTTTTAAGGCCAAAAGGCATGACCTTATAACAAAATGTCCCCCAAAGCATTGTGAACGCTGTTTTTAGTTGGTCTTCAGGATTGATACGAATCTGATTGTATCCTGAGAAACCATCCATGAGGGAGAGCATTTCGTGACCTGTTGTAGCGTCTACCAACACGTTGATTCTTGGCAAAGGGAAATCATCCTTAGGACTTGCTTTGTTTAGATCTCAAAAATTGGTGCATATGCGAATCCTCCCGTCAAGCTTTTTGATGGGCACCATGTTGGATAGCCATGGTGGATAATCCACGCAGATGACAAACTATGCATCCAACAACTTTTGCAATTCATCTTTGACCATCAAGGCCACTGTTGGGTGCATCTTACATAGTTTTTGCTTAACTAGCTTGATTGTCAGATCAAGCATTAGATTATGAGTGACTAGCTGCAGATCTAGCCCTGGCATGTCTCTATATGACCATGCAAAAACCTCCTTCTTCTCTTTGATAAGGGCAATGTAGTCGGCTTGCTCTTCAGGGGATAAGCTTACCCCCAGCTTGATAATCTATGGATTCATTGGATCCAAGCCGATATCTATGTCAGTCATCTCCTCGACTGACATGTGGGATCCATCCTCCAACTGATGTGGAGTCGGGGTCAAATGGATATCATTAGCTGAATTTAAATCTACGTTGGGAACCTCAGGTTCTTCTTCAACCTAAAAAATATCTTGAGTTGTCCTTGGGGTAAAATGGGGCATCTTATCGAAAGGCCAGTACTTTGATGGTGAGAGAGGTGAATTGACGCGATCCCAGTCGATGGCATCTATGTCTAGATGCAATGACCATGCTAGATCGGTCGGATTGCGGATGGGTGCGGTCAAATCAATGGAGATCATGTGGATGGAATGAATTTGGTCTCCATTACTATGGGTATGATAACTCGAACATTCTGGATGCTCCCTATACTCTGGATCTGGCTCTAGGGGAATGAACACGAATGAATCGACCCTATGTGCTAATAGGAGGACAGGGTCTTCCCTTGGCATTGATGTCATTATAGGGTCTCGGGGTGGATGGTGCTCATCATAAATTTGGAGCCATGGGTCCAACACTTGGTCCCACCCCACTAGGTCTACATACCACTCATGCCCTGGCAGTATGCCCATCTATGCAAATAATTCATCAATCCCTAATGGACGTCGTTGTTGCACTTGTTGCCTTTGTTGCATCTGTCGCATGTGGTTGAGATAGGTCATCTCAGTCTCATCTTTTGAATCACTGTCGGAGATCCAAAAATATTCATTTTCTTTAGCAACTATTTGCGATGTTAAGGGTTCACCTTGTTCCAGCAAATTAATCTGGTCCCATTGTGGTTGTTCCACACTTGGTGGAGGGACCTGATTCTCTTGACACAACACTGGCTCGACTGGAACCTCTAAAGGGAATAGTTTCAAAAAGATCTCTGGACATCGTTTATGTTCTCCTTGGGAGTTAGTGTCCGAAATTTCACCTCTCTCTAGCAAAGGAGAGGGATTACTGATGTTGCCAAGGGTGTTTGTTGACCATGGGAGGTAATCTCCCAATGTATATTCTGTATTTGGGTTGGCATAAGGATCTGATGCCAATCCACCCTTGTTGCCTATTCCTAGGCCTTGTTGTTTTCTACCAAGATGTCTAAGGGCAGGGGGTGGTTGAACCCTACTCCCGACTTATCATATGGCATTTGGTATCTTGGCTGGCAAAGGACACGCATCCCTTGCTCATACCTGCCTAGCCTGTATCCATGCCAATTGCATTGGTCAAGATATATCAGAGTGAAGTCCGGGTTTGACAGATAATTGACATTTTTAGCAAAAGGCTCTTCATCTTCGTCCTTTTGCTTGCATGGTTCAGCACCATGATCAAGGCCCCCATACACAAAATTAGTCTGGTTTGGTGGGTAACCTAGAGGAACGACTGTCCCTATGGGAAGGCGAGGTCTCCCCATGTCCTGTATTGATTCTAGCGTGGGCGTTGCCACAACATTCTGCACTAGATACTCCCCCATGCCCGTACTGGCCATTTCAACAGTGATTGTTGATGCTTGGGAGGGAGGGAACGGGAGGCTTTCCTGGGTCCATTCCATGTTTGGTGGGTTAGGAGTCTCAGCTTCCGTTGTGCTAGGTATTTCTTTTGTTGAGACAGTTGATATTGTTGGCAATGCCTCTTCTAGGGACTGAGCCTCTTCCAAGATCTGTTTTCCTTTGTCCTTCTGTTTAGCCATGACAGGTGGCATTGGTAGTGAAGGAGCAGATGATGAAGACTCACTTGGCTGGGATTTTGATGATTTGGTCACCAGTGGTGCCCGCGGTATTGGACCCTGTTTAGATGGATTTAACTAGAAATCCAAATGCGTTGAAGGGAGGGTCGATTGAGGCATTAATTGCATCGCATTGCAATATTTGAAGGGTTCTAAGTCCATCGGGACTACATGTACTTCTCCTTAAAATGCATACTTTAGACACTAGTGAGCGATCGAAAGGACACACTTAATGTCCCTGATCCATGGCAGCCCTAGCAGTATGTTATATGCCATCTCGCCTTCCAAAACATGGCACAATGTAGGTATTGTCTTTTGTCCTACCTAGACAGGCAGGACAATTGTGCCAACTGTCGAGCATATTGCATCGTTGAATGCTCGCAGTGTGTATGTGGAAGCCGTGATATGAGAGGCTGGCAGCTTCAGATGTTTTAATGTTGCAGTGGTAATGATGTTACTAGACGAGCCAGTATCTACCAACACTCTCTTGTACGAGATCCTGTTGACCCGCGTGATAATGTGCAGGGGTGAATCTGCCATGTCATTCGATATCGCAGGGGTGAATTTTTTTT
>JAQPPZ010014833.1:0-134059 GCA_028583015.1 Wollemia nobilis
TACACAAGATGCTATTCTAGGAAAGATACTTTTATCTAGGGTTGCTTGTAAATGGTACAGGGCAAAGGAATTATTTTTTTGGGCTTCTTTCTTAGCTTTTCTATCGGCAACACTTAAAGCAGACCAGTCAACATCAGAGGGTTATGTGTAACCCTCTTCAACTATTTCCCATAAACCTTTACCAATCAACATAGTTTTCATCTTTATTGACTAGTATTCATAATCACTACCATTAAATTTAGGAATTGGGAGATTTGAATTTGAGGCCATTTCTACTACTTGAAAGCAAACTTTGATTTGACTAAAAATAGGAAGTACAAAGCAATTACAGATTCAAATCAAATCTATATTTCTTAATTCTCTCACTGATTTCATGTTCCTCTTGTTGTGGATCACCCAGTACTGGAGGTTCAAAATTATCTGCAATGGAATCCTCGTCATCACTAAAAACAATGATTTTAGGAACTGCTACTGGCTCTGCCTTTGCTGGCTCAGGCTCCACCAGCTCTGGCTCTGCCTCAGGCTCCACCGACTCTGGCTCTACCTTAGGCTTGGGCTCTGGTTCAGGTAAGCATGGGGTATAGCTCTCACTGGATTGTTCCTCAGGCTCAAATGCAACTGAATCAGACTCCTCCACTCATTTTCCAAAAATATTATCCTCTGAGTCAGCCTCGTATCCAGAATCGGGCTTCCTCTGGTGGGCTATTACTGAATTCTATAGTTGACTGAATACAGTATGTATTTCGTCTCATCGGACCCATTCATCAAAAGACTCAGTAGATTCTCTCCTCAATAGAGAGCATAGGGCATGGTAACATCCAGTTGACTAGATCATCTACTCATCATGGCAAAAAATTTAGCTAAGTTGCATATGTCAATTTTCAGGTGCTCAAGAAATTTTGATCTTCAAATTTTTTTTTTCCAATTTCCCTTTCCAAAAAGTTTTAAAGGTTTTCAATAATTTTATAAAGTTTTTATAAAAAAAAAATTAATAATTTTTTTATACCTTTAATTATTTTAAAAAAATTTATATTAAAAAAAATTAAAAATATAAATTAACAAACTATTAAATTTATTTAAAAAACTTTAAAAACTATATATTAATTGAAAACATTTAAAACAAAACTATAAAAACCTTTTTTTTTTGTCACGCGGTGGTTCGAACACTGCACCCCGTGGCTTCTAACAGGCAGTCTTGGCCGCTGCACCATGCGGCGGATCTTAGCACCTCAAGGCACCGCGTGCCTTTTATCTAATCACTTGGCGCAAAAAAAAAAAAAACTTTAATCGTCCCCGATGGGTTTTGAACCCCAACTGAAATGTGTTTGCCAATCGCGCTAGGCGCTCGGGCGAGAACAAAGAGTGAACAAAAAATATTTAAAACATGCGACGGCTAAAGTTCTAAAAATAAATAAATAAATCCTTTATCCCACATGCAGTGGGAGGGAGGTGAAATAAGGATTTTTATACGCGAATGAGCATGTATTCACTTGATTGCCTTTGGGAAATCGCCAACCACACGTTTTGCCTTTTACAATGAATGAAATTTCACCACGTCCAACCAATCAAACATTGCCAAGTGTCACCACCTCACTATGCCATATCACTACCATGCATCACTTCTGCCACCTCATGTTACTACTGCCACATCATTGCCAGCTCAGCTCCTCGAGCTACGTGCCCTCCACATCAGCTGTCCACGTGTCCTCCAGAGCTCTGCCACATGTCACCTTGAAATTCATGCCTCCTAGTCAAGCGCTCCTCGGTTTGCTTCCCCATGTGCACCTCGAAAATCGTGCTCTGCTCTGCCATCTGCGTGTTCTCCTCGATTGCTGAATCACCTCAAAAAATGGACCTCGGACCCCGCATGCATCTTCTGACAACTTACTTAGATTGGTCTGCCTCAAAAAATGGGTCAAACTCCTGGCCGCTTTCGCCTCAATTTTTGAGCCCCTGGCCTCGGCTCTGATACCAGTGATGGTCAGAGTACTAGGTGGGCATAAAATAATTAAATAAACAAAACTTTATTATTACGCAGCTCCAACTCCTATTACAAGTTTGGCACACATAGGTTTAAATAGGAAATAGTAGAGGAAGAAGAGATGGAGTGATAAGGGGATGAGGGAAAGACGTGGAGGAGGAGAGGAAAATACGGAGGGATAAGGAGGAAAAGGTGGTGGGAAAATAGGGAGAACAGGGGTACGAAGAAGGTGGAGAGAATGTAGAAGAGGAGGTTTTAATAAAAATCGTGTCGTCAAAAAATTTGCCGATAAACTTCATTTGCATTCACATTGTGGTTGAAAATCTAGATATTTCTAGGCCACTTGGTTTGTCACCTTCTTCACACTTGCAACAGGGTCACCCACTATTTTCTTCACCTTAAGTGCAGCTGATCTGTATTGGCCCGACCTACATGCATTGATGCCAGGAACTCCACCAATTGATCCTCATGAAGCACAAAAATGGAGAAAACAAAATATTATTGACTATCCTCATATTGTAGCTTATTACATGCATATTCGAAAAACCACATTTCGAAAGGAGGTGTTGCAAAAAAAATAAAAGTAAAAGAATTTTGGTGTAAATACGAATGGCAACATAGAGGCTCTCCACATGTCCATGGTTTCTTATGGTTAGAGGGAGCTCCGAATATGGACAATTTAGATTGGAAAAATGAAAATCAAGTTAAAAATGCACAAAGATATTTTGATAATATTGTGCATGCATGGAATCCTCGAGGAGACCCTCACCAACGGAATATACAGGTAAATATAAATAATTGTTTAGATTTATATTTATATGAGTTTATATTTAGGTTTGTATTTATATAGTTGTGAATTGCAGGTATTACAAAGTTTCGGTCAACATCCATGTTTAAGAAATACACGACAACTTATGCAAATTGATGCAAATCTAGATTACGAAGAGATTCTCAACTGTGTAGAGCACCACACGCTATGTAGAGAGGGTGCTTGCTTACAAAAAAAAGAGGGAAGATGGTTTGCAGGTATGTAGAGGTAATTCAAAGTATTTCAACTATTCCACATATACATAAAAAATTGTAACACAAAACCATTTATCTTATTTCTTTTATTTAGGTACAATGCACCATGGCCTCTGAATCTAGAAGGTTCAAAATTATACGAAGATCCTGAAATAGGAGATAAGAAGTATGAACCAACAAGAAATGATGAGCGAGTAAACACACATAATCGTTACATTTTACAGTTATGGAGAGCAAATGTAGATTGGCAACCTGTTCTTTCAAAGCATGCAGTTATAAACTATATTGCCAAGTATGCTGCGAAAGCTAAAAAAAGCTCAGAAACTTATCAACAAATGTTGATGCGAATAACAAATATGCAGAATAATGATGATCTAGCAACAAGAGCATATAGACGTCTTCTAACAAAAACACTTATAGAGAGAGATATAGGAGCACAAGAAACATGTCATATGCTATTAGAGCTTCCATTGGTTGAATGCAGTCGAGTATTTGTTCCTCTAAATGTTGGACGAAAAGTATTCAAGGAGGTGGAACATAATGATGAAGATGAGACCGAAAGAGAAGGTAAATCTTTAATTGATGGATATATGCAACGACCTTATAACATGTAAAGTGTTTCACTTATAAATGCAGCTAAATCTTGGATATATAATCCTAAGAGAAAAAATGACTTCAAATGGAAAGCTAGAAAAGAAGCAACTATTGTGAGGGTATTTCCATGATTTATCACCATTTCTGAATGACAATCAGAAAAAATTGTTGAGTTTTGTTGGTCAGATCTGCTACTTTACAAACCATTCAAAAATATAGAGAGAGATATCAGACTTGATGATGGAAATATCATTTCAAATTGGGAGTCATTCAATTACAACCCATGGCATGTTGAAAGGATAAGTAGGCAAAACAATACAAAAGAACATTATAGTGAATCTGAAGATGATGATGTTGGAGTGGTACAACAAAACACGACTGAACATGAATGGGAAATTATATCCAAACTATATTGTGGGTAACTCATGGATGTAAGTGAAATAGATATGCTTGGAAGAAGATATTTTGATAAACTTGCACCATGGAATATAGAATATCAAGGAGAAGATTACACAAAAAAAGCAATACAACATATAACCTTCATGAAAGAAAATGGCTTGCTCATTCCTGATGATACCACTTCGAATTATCCATATGAAATCTTAAGCATCAAACAGAAAAAAGCTTTTGATATAATCAAGGAACACTATAATGAAGGTCAAAATGTACCTCCATTGCACATGATAATACAAGGAACAACAGGAACAAGGAAATCTTATCTTATAGGTGCAATTCATCAATTACTTAAAAATTTATCATCTCCAGAACGTTGTCCCCTATTACTACTTGCACCAACTAGAGTCGTTGCATTTAACATAGGTGCAACTACTATACATGGAACTCTGCGAATTCCTGTTGCAGATTTTGAAAAATTGGAAGGAACTAGATTAACAAGTTTTCAAGAATATTTACAACATATAAAATATATATTGATTGATGAGATGAGCTTCATAGGCCAAAAATTATTGGAACAAATAGATTCACGTCTTCGTCAAGCATTTCCACAGTATTCTAACATATGCTTTGGAGGAAGGTCAATCATTTTGGTCGATGATTTAGGACAGTTACCACCTGTGATGGATAGCCCACCATATGCCAGCGATAAGTATGCAAAATTATTATGGCAAGAATTTTCAAGAGTCATAATATTGGATAAGGTATTCCGATAGGAAGGAGATAGTGAAGAACAAAAAATATTTCGTCAACTTCTTACAAATATCAGAGATGCAAATCCAACTATTGATGACTGGATATTATTGATGAGAAGGACCAATACATCATTAGATGCAGCTACAATAGAAGAATTTGATAATAGCTTCCATCTATTTGCCATGAATGAGAATGTGCATAATCATAACAGGAGACAATTGTTAAAATCAAAATATCCTATGGCACGTAGTATTGCAACAAAAGGGGGAAGAACTAATCCAGGAGGACGTGATAATGAAGAACTTGAAGTTGAATTACTAATTGCAAAAAATGCAAGAGTTATGTTAACAACCAACTTATGGACTGAAGTTGGACTTGTTAACGGTGCATTAGGCTATATTCGAAATATAGTCTATAAACCTGGAAGGTCTCCACCAGATCAACCAACATATGTTTTGGTGGAGTTCGATAACTACACAGGGATGCTATTTGATGATACATCTCCTCGAATTGTTCCAATTACACCAGTAGAAAAGGGAAAGATAAGACAACTTCCATTAAAATTAGCTTGGGATTGACAATTCCTAAGTCACAAGGTTTGACACTGAATAAAACAACAATTGACATAGGATAGACAGAAAGACAAGGTTTAAATTTTGTTGCCATCTCAAGAGTTAAGGCATTGGAAGGACTTAAAATAATACCACCCTTTTCATATGATCGATATGAAAAGCTGAAGTCGAGAAAAGGAGTTGTTAAGAGAAAGGAAGAAGAAGAGCGACTAAAGTCTTTGGAGCTTAAATGATTGGCTCTAGAATTATTACTTTATTCTTAGAATTTTTTTCAGAATCCACTTCCTTAGATTATTCTTTAGCATCTTCCTCAGAAGTTTTTTTTGCTGATGTTGTGTCTAGGTTTAGGTGCAATGCCTAGGATGGGTCAGGATGGGCAAAGGCCCTGTGTGTCATTTTGTGTTATGCTCTATTTGGGGTGGGACGCTCAGGGTGTGGGGTCCCAGGTAAGGATGAATGGTTGGGGTAGAGGACGGAGGATCCTCTATTTGTCTCTGTTTATGTTCCTCAGCCACGGGCTATTTTTGTAAAAAGGTTTTGGGTCAACCTGAAAAACCCGAGTTAATGATAAATCTTTAATTACCAAAAAAAAAAGATACAAATATATAAGACAACCACCCCCAATAGAAAATATGGACAAATGTCACTAAGAATCATTCATACTAGAGAAAGGGATATTTCTTATAGAAGCATAATATGACAACCTAAGGACTTCCACCCCATTGCTTACTTCCAATTGGTAAAACTTTGGAGTTTAGAATGCTCATAAATCTACCTTGACAAGTAATTGTTATAAATGTCAATTTGATATCCATTATACTAAAGAAAAGAAGTCGGAAAATTTTCAAGTAATTAGAATTACATACCAATAAATTCTATAGCTTTTGGAAGGCTATACAAAAAAGGGCAAATAATTTGAAATGAGCACAACCCATCCCAAATATTTAAGCATTGAATTAAATCTATAAAAATTATTCTTAGTATGATATATTATGCAAAATTCAAAGGTTCAATCTAGCCCAAAATCTATTCTCATAAATTTCTTATGCTTACCTAAGAATTAACATAGAACTATGGGAAGCCACCATCCACATGTACCTTGCATGATTTAAAGAAAATTAAAATTATAAACAAACATGTTTTCTCTAGACCCTAGAATATCAACAATACTTTATAAAGTTATTTCGGATTCACAAATAAATCATATTGTTATTCGATCACAAGAGCTTCATGGGCATTAAAAAAAATTCTATAAGGAAAATCCATTACGATTATTCTAGTTCACAAATCTCACCTTCATGCTTCTCAAATATAAAAAACATGGTTGGTTCATATCTGGTTCCATGCAATACTACCAATTTCCCATGGAATATCAACAATAGTTTACAAAGTTATCTAAATTTCACAAGTAACAACATATTTTTGTTGGATCACAAAAATGTCATGTATATTAAAAAGTTTCTTGAAATATATCTGCATCATGGTCCTTCTATAGCTCACCAATCTAACCTTCATGATCTTCAAACATAAAAAAATATGGTTGAATCATATTTACTTCCATTTAGTATTATCAATTTCCTATAAATATTCCTTCATCATGTTATTATGTAAAGAGAAACTATGTTATAAAAACATTATTCTTGATCAATAGCATATTCTTTTTCAAAACATAAATGTGTCCAAGTGTTCTCCTAAAGCTAATTACCAAAATACATAATTTTATCTGTCATCATATTTTGATCATAGAAACAATTTCAAATTATAATGTTTTCCATAAAAAGTGTCAACAAGAAAAATATCATGAACAAGATAATGCTACAATAAAAACATAGAAATGTGAAGGTTGATAATTTATTCAATAGGGTATTCTGTAAGTATGAAACATCACAATTTTGAAGGTAAAACATGATTATTGCGCAATTGTCCCTAAAGCACTTTCTTTGAAATATGTATGTATACTTTCTTTTCTATATCCTATAGCATAAGATCTTATTGTTGATATTATCCTTCCTAAAGATAAGATTGGTCTGTCCAATCACAACATTTCAAACTACATATTTTTATATAAATGCCTTGTTTATTAACATCATATGGTCATATATGCATATCCTAGACTCAAATGGAACTTGATCTCCATCATCATGCTAATGGTTGTCAGGTAATGCTAATAAGAGATTTATTTTGGTTACAATGTGAGCATTAATATGAATGTAATAAAATTTCTCCACAATGTTTCATACAAGAAAATACTCCGCTTGGCCTAGAGGTACAACAAATGTAGGTATCCCATATAAATTGAGAGGTAATGAAGAATGAATGCAATAATAATCCTCAAAAATATAATTTAATGTAAAGTGGACAAAGCCTTAGTTAAATCTCACTATTGAAACGATGCAGATATCATATATAAATTGAGAGGTTATGAGGGATGAATGTAATCACAATACCTAAGAATTCAATTCAATATTCATTAATTAGGTTTCAAGCTTCATATTGAGGTCCAATTGACACTTCAAGCTTTCTTGGATATAAGTTCTATTAAGGAATATAAACATCCTCAATTATTAAGTTTAAAAATATATTATTACCTTTATTGTAGAATGCTTATAGATATTATGTTCATCATAGGAAGTTTCAAGTGCAAAAAATAAGCGGTAACAAATTTGTTATAGGATTTGAACTACATGGAAGAGTCATATGTGATAATGACATTAAAACAAATTATCTACTTTGACCTAGGGTAAATTGATAATGTTTGAAAATTAGGTTTATAAAAGTTAATATCATGTCACTTTTAAAGGAAATCCAAGAAAAATCAATGAAGGTGGTATTTTTCAAGATAATAAAGCTAAACTACTCCACTTGCTCAAAATCATATGGAACTATAACTAATAACTATGCATAGGCTTGGGTACTTCTTATAGGGATTAAAATTGCAAGGAATAATGGATAGAAATATGTTTCAACTAAGGGAAATTCTTAAATTATCATTAATACTATCAACATCAATAGATGTGAAGATTAGATGAAAATAACATTTTTGCTAACATCCATAATTTATTGTTGGAGGCAATATCTTGGAAATGTGACCTTATTTATAAAGAAGGAAATTAGGTAGCAAATAATTTAACCAAACATGATATTTTTTGTCTTGGTGAAATTTAAACTTTAGAAGGCAACTGACCAAGTGGAGGATTATTTTTAAAGTAAATATGATATAAGAGATCAAGTTTATTCCATGTAAATTGTCTTAATTTTTATCTAGTATATATTCCTATCTTCTTAATAGAAATAGAATTAATGTAGAGGTTTTCCCTTGTACTTTAGGGTTTCAAGAGCAACACAATAAGAAAATTAGGCTTCCTCTAGTGGGCTATTACTGAATTCTATAGTTGACTGAATACAATATGTATTTCATCTCGTCAGACCCGTTCATCAAAAGACTCAGTAGATTCTCTCCTCAATAGAGAGCATAGGGCATGGTAACATCCAGTTTACCAGATCATCTACTCATCATGGCAACAAATTTAGCTAAGTTACATATGTCAATTTTTAGGTGCTCAAGAAATTTTGATCTTCAAATTTTGAACTTAATAAATTATCCCTATATGAAATGTTCATGTATGTGAATGTAATGTATGAAATAAAAAATGAAATGTGAAATGCAATATGAAATGTGGGTAAATGCATTGTTTTTGGAGTGTTAAATGCAAGTGAAATGCAATGTTATGAATGAAATGTATGCAATTTTTTTTTTGTATTAGCCATGCATACATACATACATAATACAAAACAAAAAAAAAAAAATAATATATAATATAACATAGACTACTCTAGAAGGGGTGGTGTTAAAAGGTTTTTAATTATTTTACTCCCCCAGCCTAGCAAGCTTGTAAGGCAAACAACCAACATGTGAAAATGCAAGATGATAAAATAATGGGAATGCAACGCAAGGATTTTTAGAGTAATCCAAGGATTGGTTCTGTTTTTGCCCTAATAGAGAAGGGGTTTTTGATTTAGAGAATGAAATTATTATGGATGAAAGTGAATGTGATTGTGATGAACTGATTATGGAAATGTAATGGTGGATGTGAAGATGTCATGGTAATGAATGATGGAGTAATTATGAAAATGCAAATGATGAGTTCTATTTTTGCCTCAACAGAAAGAGGGAATGGTATGGAACCATGTTAATGATGGAATGGTTGTTGTGGAGCCATGTTGATGATGGAATGGTTGTTTTGGAGCCATGTTAATTATGGAATGGCTAATATGAAGCCATGTTAATGATGAAATGGCTAAGATGAAGCCATGTTAATGGTGGAATGGTTGTTGAAGCCATGTTAATGATGGAATGGCTAAGATGAAGCCATGTTAATGATGAAATGGCTAAGATGAAGCCATGTTAATGGTGGAATGGTTGTTGAATCCATGTTAATGTTAAAATAACTGATGTGGAGCCATGTTAATGGTGGAATGGCTAAGATAAAGCCATGTTAATGTGGAATGGCTAAGATGAAGCCATGTTAATGTGGAATGGTTGAGATGAAGCCATGTTAATATGGAATGGTTGTTGTGGAGCCATGTTAATGATGGAATGGATAAGATAAAACCATGTTAATTATGGAATGGCTAATATGAAGCCATGTTAATGTGGAATGGCTGAGATGAAGCCATGTTAATGTGGAATGGATGAGATGGAGCCATGTTATTGATTCAATGACTAAGATGAAGCCATGTTAATGTGGAATGGCTATTGTGGAGCCATGTTAATGATATAATGGCTAATATGAAGCCATGTTAATGATGGAATGACTAAGATGAAGTCATTTTAATATGGAATAGCTAATATGAAGCCATGTTAATGTGGAATGGATGAGATGGAGCCTTGTTAATGTGGAATAGTTTTTGTGGAGCCATGTTAATGATTGAATGGCTAATATGAAGCCATGTTAATGTGGAATAGTTGATATGAAGCCATGTTAATGTAGAATGGCTAAGATGAAGCCATGTTAATATGGAATGGTTGTTGTGGAGGTATGTTAATATGGAATGGTTGTTGTGCAACCATGTTAATGTGGAATAACTATTATGCAGCCATGTTAATGGTGGAATGGCTAAGATGAAGCCATGTTAATGATGGAATGGTTGTTTTGGAGCCATGTTAATAGGGAATGGCTATTGTGCAACCATGTTAATGATGAAATTGATAATATGAAGCCATGTTAATGATGGAATGACTTGTGTGAAGCCATGTTAATGTGGAATGACTATTGTGTAGTCATGTTAATGTGGAATGACTATTTTATAGCTATGTTAATGTGGAATGGTTGTTGTGCAGCCATGTTAATGTGGAATGGCTATTGTGCAGCCATGTTAATTGTGGAATGGCTAATATGAAGCCATGTTAATGATGGAATGGTTGTTGTGGAGCCATGTTAATGATGGAATGGCTAATATGAAACCATGTTAATGATGGAATGGCTAGGATGAAGCCATGTTAATGATGGAAAGACTAATATGAAGCAATTTTAGTGTGGAATGGCTGAGATGAAGCCATGTTAATGTGGAATGGCTGATATGAAGCTATGTTAATGATGGAATGTCTGAGGTGAAGCCATGCTAATGCAGAATGACTAATATGAAGCCATGTTAATGGTTAAATGGCTAAGATGAAGCTATATTAATGTGGAATGGCTAATATGAAGCCATGTTAATGTGGAATGGCTATTGTGGAGCTATGTTAATATGGAATGGTTGTTGTATAGCCATGTTAATGGTGGAATGGATAATAGGAAGCCATTTTGACAATGTAATGGTCAAGATGAAGCTATGTTAATGGTGGAATGACTAATATGAAGCCATGTTGATAATTTAATGGCCAATATGAATCCATATTAATGATGGAATGGCTAATATGAAGTCATGTTAATGATGGAATGGATAACATGAAGACATGTTAATGGTAGAATGGTTGTGGTGGAGCTATGTTAGGTTGGTGAAGAAATTATTATGAATGACAAAATGGATATGATGTATGAGGACTATGGATGGGTGGACTCATGGGAATGGAATGGGTTGATGGAGGTATAGGGATGGAAACCATCAAGGATGGTGGTACCCAAGATGGATTTTGGTTAACTAATATGGGTTGAGTGGAAATTGGTTGTGGTATATGGTTTACTTGAACTTGTTGTTGATATGTCTGCCACTTCTTAAGCAATTTGTTCAAATGATACCATGCTTCATTAATTTCCATGTCAATGGTTGATGGAATGGATGAAGATGGAATAGCTGATGTGGATGGGGGACAAGTGGAAATATAAATTACAACTTGTTTGGATGAAATGGGTGCTTTTGAAGAAACATTAACTTATGCTTCATACCAAGGGAGGCTTGAGGGTTGGGATGAGATAATTTCCTATTGTAAAGAAGTATCATGTCTAGGTGAGTTAATATGATTGTCAATGATAGGGGAGGTTGACTCCTCTTGTGGCATGGCCATATAATAGGTTGTGGATGGTAAGGAATGTGAGGGACTTGTAGATAAATATACCTCTGTCACATTCAAGGATTCTACCACATAGGTGGTGGGGAATGTGGATGAGGGTTCCATTAAATTATCCTAAATTATTGCTTTATTTTGATTTCTAGTTAATACCATAAGAAAAATAAATCAAGATACAAATTAAAACACCAAATGTAACACAAAAATTAAAATTCTTAAGAAAACAAACAATCAATGCTAAGTTTCAACCAATGTGGCTTACCTTATTCATTGATTATCTCCTTATTAATGTGTATTAATTTTATGTGTCAGTCTTGTGTGTTTTGATGTTCTAATATTGCTTAATGAAATAAAGGTAATATCTATGGTGAAGATAGGGCAACGAGATTCTTGTTGGTGATGAAATCCAAAAAAATTGCTTTGGGGTATCCTAGGTTGTCTATGGGCAGGGATTGGTGGATGGAGATGAATGCCATCATCACCTAATATTAAGCAATGGTTGGTGATGAAATCCAACAATTACTATTTTGAATGAAATGTGCTATGTGTGAATTTATTTTAAAATTTGTGTTTATTACTATGTACAAACAATGTAAAAAACAACAAATTTCCTAGATCTAAATTAGAAGCCAACAAGAGAATGCCAAGTTCTCCAAAGGATGTGAAGTACACCGCTTAAGACCCCCTATCTAAATAACAACCAAAGGATTTGTCCACCCCTCTACCTGGAATCACCCAACTGGCAGGGATACTTTTGGCATCCTAATGATGTTCCTACTTAGATAAACGAAAAGAGCTACTTTTAACCCTAAAATGCAATACTATGTTATGCAATTTCTCAATTCAGATGCAAACAAAATGCAACATTTTATGTTTGTGAATACATTAAAAATAGGAAATTTAAATTTGAATGTATGTGAATGGATGCAAACCTAAAGTGCAAACTAGAATGAGTTCATTTCCATATTATTTAATGATGGTTCATTTTAAGCTTAAAATCTGAAAAATACAACTAGAAACCCAAAATATGTAAAATAGAAGACTAGGGTTTTAGACAACAGACTTACTGGACAACCTACATATTTGCTCCTAGTTGTTCATAAACACCCTTGGGAATTTTTGAGTTTCCCTCAAACACCGCTAGGTATTTCGTGTACCTTTTGCTAGCTTCTGCAGACTTTAGAAACCCTAGATCTAGCAAAATATATGAAATTTGTGCTTCTAAAAATCTACAAGATGATAGAAAACAATAAGAAAATTAGTAAAACATATCATAAATAGAAACCCTTAGGGGGTCCCACCATGATCGCCATTTGAAAGATGCAAAACACAACACCCAAACAATGCTTGATCAAATGAAATACAAGGAAACATAAGATTACACAATAGAATAATTTGCATTGATGGGGGCAGCCTAGAAACTCCATTGTTTACAGGCTTAGATACTTGAATCATTTTGATACAATATTACAAGGGGTTAAGGTTATTAGAAAACCTAACAAAGCAAAAATGTGATGTCTTCAAGCGCATATTGATCCCAACAGGGTGAGTGGGATTTTTTGATATCCAAGGCTGGGCCACTCCAAAATCTGAGGTAGCACTTCAGATCTACACACAATGACACAACAAAAATAGTTAGTAATACCTGCAAGGGCTCCACAGTGTGAAGCCCTCTATGAGAAATAGTAAATCCTAATTAAGTGTTGTAAATAGAATGAATAGAAACTGAAGCACATGCATAAAATAATAAATGATTGATCTATTTTACTTACTATATTCTGATGTGTGATGTTTGATGCAAGTGACTAGTGTGGAAATGCCCTAGAATCACTCGTGCGCTAGGGGGTCTTCAAAAGAGATAACATAAAATGCTCGTGGGCACCTGGATATTGTAGGAAATGCCCATGGATGCTTGAGGCTGAGGGGAAGGATTATGCAGAAGCAGATCTAGCGAGGGAGAAAGGATGGTGACGGTGATGGTGGTTACTATAAGCGAAGATGGTGATAGAAGGGATGCGAGACGTCTTAGGGCACTTAAGAATTTTAAGAACTCAGGGAATTTGAACAATAAAAAAATCTAAGGAAAATCTAGGGGGAAAATATAGGGGTTGAGCCATCAAAATTTCTCTTATTTATAATCCAAACTAGGGCATTCTAGGATTTCAATGACACTAATCATGTGGTTTAGATTAAAGCACATGTAAAGGTAGATAATAAATCTAGGGTGTGGCATGGATTGACGTAAATGGGTGATCAAGATTAAATGGAATTGGATGGCTGAGATTAATTCACTTAAATAAATACATATTTATTAAACATATATTAAAATATAATATAAAATATTATTTTTAAATATATATAAAATAAATATACATAAATAAATATGAATAATATTTATAAATGGCAGAAAATGGGGATGGTGGACAAATTGGATATGTTTTGGTGGTGGAAATGGCGGGAAAGCATGGGTGGAGGAAAAATGGCTAGATTTTGCTGTCTACAGATCTAAAAAATTAGGTTCGCAAGTCTTTCAATTTTTTTTTACAACATTATTTAAAACAACCCTAATTAATTCTAATAAATTAATCCCTAAAGTTTAATTAACTAATAAAATATTCCCTAAGATTCCATATTAATAACCAAAATTAGAACACTATATACTAGCCAAAGAAATACAAGAGTGACTCTTCAAAGAATCAAAATAAAGGGCATTAGCCCTAAAATTAGAATTGGAAGTAAAATATAGTTCCAAGAAAATAATCCCCTAAAGGACAAGAATTTGTGACTATCAAAATAAGGCCAACCATTTATGTGGAAGATCCATGATGTTTATGTGTCTAGGTCCCAAAGTATCATGATAACTATTATAATTTAGTATTATAAAATACCATAGGTATATCTCCCTACCTTTATTTTTTAAATTATTACTAAACAATGTAAAAATATGATAGCTAAGACAAGGAAATTCATTCTTTTAATGATCAGGCCACAAATGTTGGAATTGTGTTTAATATATTTCATGTTATTCAGATGGGGTTAACTCTGAGAGGACTTGACACTCTACCCCTATACTCATTGGGGTTAAAATATTTTTGGCATTTTAAGCTATTTTTTAGACCTATGTGGGTGTTTTTTTGTTAATGTATAGTCGGGCCATGGATTTGCACCCATGGTAATGTAATTTTCCTTCTTGTTTTGT
Organism: Wollemia nobilis; assembly: GCA_028583015.1. NCBI lineage: Eukaryota > Viridiplantae > Streptophyta > Pinopsida > Araucariales > Araucariaceae > Wollemia > Wollemia nobilis. The sequence continues at coordinate 15,027 of JAQPPZ010014833.1, forward strand.
TGGTATATAAATCAACATTTAAATAAGGGTTTAGTGTGTGAAATTTGCAAGTAATGCAATTGTAAGTGAAAGCAAGTGAAACATGGATAAGGATATTATTGTATTGGAGATGGTTAAGTTTATACAATAAGGAAATATTCTTGCTAGGTTTTTTCCTAAAAGGGTTTCCTAGGATAAATTCTTGTGTAATGTGTTTCTTCTTCTTTGTTTTTCCTTTGATTTTGCACTTATTTCTTTTCTATATTTCATTTATTGGGGTATTATTTCTCTTCATTTTGTATCAAAGCTAGGTTTTAGCTTTGTTCAAAAAGTAAGGGTTTCAACCTTGGGATAAAGTAATTCTTGAGTGGGAGGAGTGTGCAAAAGAATTTAGGTGGAGGAAAAATGATAGGAAGCACATGGGTAGAGATCAAGAAATTTAATGGATAGACCTTTGAGTTATAGAAACTCAATATGGAGGATCTATTGGTGGATAGGGATTAGTGGGGTGTGGTATCCTAAGTAAAACCAATAGGAACGACAGATGAGAAGTGGCTAAATATTGATAGGAAGGCAAGAAGCTCTATCATATTGTACTTATTTGATTCAGTATTATTGAATGTATCGATAGAGACTATGGGAAAGTTGTTATGGAAAACTTTGGGAGCACTATATTAGACAAAGTCATTCGTAAAAAAACTCTTTCTCTGAAATATGTATTCACTTTGGATGAATGATAGTGACTTTATAGCTAAACATATTAATGCTTTTAACACTGTGGTAATTCAATTAAACTTTGTATATGTAAAAATTGATGAAGAGGAAAAGTGTATTACTTTTATTTTCTCATTACCTGATTTCTAGGATAACCTAGTTATGGCTATCACCAATACTACCTCTACATTGAAAGTAGAGGATATAGTAGGAATGTTGCTTTATGAGAAAATGAGACAAAAATATTTTGAGGATTATCATTAGAAGGATGACTTTGTTATGAGAGGCCATTCTCAAGAAAGAAGGAAAACAACAATAGGAGAAAGGAAATCAAAATATAAGAGAAAAATTGTTGTTCCAAATAAAAGGAAATGCTAGAAGTGTGGTAAAACAGGGCATTATAAAAGAGATTGTCGATCTAAAAAGGTTGATAATATTCATTCATGTGATGAAGGAATGTCTGTAGAAATTAAGACCAAAAATGAATATTCATGGGACTTATTCGTAGTTGCAACATGCTCAAGTGAACATCATGACTCATGATTGATTGAATCAGGTGCTTCTTTTCATGACTCCTCATAGGGAGGGGTTCTATGAATATGAAAATATAAATATAGGTGAATTCTTCTTGGGAGACAATTCAACACATATAATAATAGGTCTAGGAAGGGTCAATTTGAGGATAAAATATGGAATAATTAGAATCATCCTTAGTGTGTTGCATGATATACATTAGTAAGATGAATGATGTGGGTGTGATTGTGATATTAATAAGGATAGTTGCAATATGGTTCATGGATTCTTAGAGTTGGCAAGGGGAGTTCATATAGGAACTCTGTTCAAACTCGAGGTTAGCACTATAAGTATTTATTGCAATAAATCTTCAATTGTAGAGGGAATTAATATGGTAGAAAAAATTCCAAGAGATAATATTGTGGCATCAATACATGGGGCACATTAGTGATAAAGGACTTTGAACATTAAAAATGAAAGGTATGATTTATGGAATTTATGATTGCCCATTAAATTTTAATTTTTGTGAGACTTGTGTTTTTGGAAAGCAAACCTAAGTCAAGTTTCCTAGTAGTGCTACAAGATCTGAAGGAATTTTGCATCTAGTTCATAGTGGTATGTTTTGACCTACAAAAGTACCATAATTAGGTAAATTTATCTATTTTGTTACATTTATAAATGACTTCCCAAGAAATACAGGGGTATATTTTTTACAGTATAAATTTTATGTTTTAAAAAAATTTAAAGAGTTCAAGGCTCTTGTAGAAAATTAGACAAAGAAAAAGATAAAGATTTTGAGAAGTGAAAATGTGGGTGAGTATTGCTCTAATTAATTTGAATAGTTTTTCAAGGACTGTGGAATAGAAAGGTAGAGAAAAGCTTTGTATACTCCATAACAAAATGGAGTTGTAGAAAGGATGAACAAACCATTGATGGATAAGTCTAGAAGTATTCTAAATGGTGCAGGGTTAGAAAAGAAAATCTAGGTAAAAGTTGTGTTAAATACTTGTTACCTCATCAATAGATATTCTACCTTAGCTTTGGTGGCTAAAACTCCATAGGAAGTGTGTACTGGTAGGAAACCTTCTCTTAGTCATTGGTGAGCAGAAATCATATCTCGAAAAACAATCATTTCTCTTCCATAAATTATCAATTCAGTAAGTCCATAAACTTACGAGCGTCATGCATAGTATATACCTGCAGTGTTGGAAAATGAATCCATCTGTACCTTATTTAGTTTTGTGGAGGATGTTTGTGCATTTGGATACCGACCAAACCAAATAAAATAAGTGCGGAAAATTTAAATAAATAAATTACAATGCTGGAAATAAAGTGCAGGAAAATAAATGTACAATAAAAATAAACACACACAACTGAAATTAAATAAAGCATTAAAAAAAGCAATAAAATAATCTACGTAAAAAAATACAGTAATAAATAGGGGAGGACTGCTGCAGGGAGTGGGCCCAAGATCCTGTAGATAGTCCACCCGACTAGCTATGTAGAGCTTGCTCGAATAAGAGGAATTGCACTCTTAATCAATTATACAGAAGAATAATATAAAATAATTATTGTGTAAAATTAATCATTGATCTCTTGTTCATATGGCCTGCATATTTATATAAATCGCAACCAGATACTTTTACAATAACAAATTAATATAATATAATCACATGACGTGATTAGTTACAATTGGTTCTACACAGATTTTATTTCCCTATTTTAAAGCATGTTCATTCACACAAGGATAAATATATAAAAATCCTTAGATGTATGTAACAAACAAATCCTAAACTAATGCATCCTAAAAATACTTTAAGAGCTTTACAAGGTCAACTGACCAATCGGTTGATAATAATAACAAATACATTATTCTATTTAATAAATGCATGATTAAAATAGTTCTCCTTTGTATTCACGTGCAACCTCCTCCTAAGCCCCTTGGTCAACCTCGTCAATGTTGACTTAGTCATATGTCATCTCCAATGCGGGTGTCTCCAACGTATGGGGAGTAAGGCACCAATAAGGTGCCTACTTGAGTAAGGCACCAACTTGGTGCCTACTTGAGTAAGGCGCCTACCTGGCGCCTACTTGAGTAAGGCGCCAGAGTAAGGTGCCTCCCCATGTATGGGAGTAAGGTGCCAGAGTAAGGCGCCTACTCCATATACCTTAGACACAGTTAAGCAGAAGCATGCCAGGTCCATTTGGGAGATAGACTAGGAAAACACTAGATTAGTACCAAAACCTGCATTTATACATAGTTTCCACTAAAAACACCCATTAAGCATAATACCAAATTTTCTATCAATTATATGCATAAGTTAAATAAAAATATATCTCTAATGCTAATTAAACTAGTGATGATGCCCCTTAACAGTGTATATAAAATGAGAATTTATGGTGCTCATCAGTCATATAAGGATTTTGGTTGTGAAGCTTATATGTATATCCCAAAAAATAAAATGACTAAGATAAACTATAAATTTGAAAAATACAAATTTGTGGGTTATAGTACTAGGTTTAAAGGATATAAGTTGTGGAACCTAGAAACACAAAATATTACTTACAATAGTAATGTGATCTTTAGAGAAATAAAGTGGGTTCCATAATAGGAGATGCAACCAAGCAAAGAACCTAAAATAGTTCAAGTAAAATTGGAATAGGAGAAAGAACCTATGGTAGAATCTGATGCTACAAAAGAATATGAACTATAGAGAGTCTGAAGAGGAATATTCAGAGGAAGAAGGTGAGGAGGAAGTTGGAGGTGTATAAATTAGAACTCTAATTTTTAGGAGAGCATATTGAGTTAGAAGACTCCTAGAAAGTTATAGACCTTCAAATTTTTGTTTTGCATTTAATTTATCAGTTACTAATGAAGAACCCATGTCTGTAAAGGATGCACTTCAATCAAGTGAGAATAAGTCTTGGAAAAAGGCTATGGAGGAATAAATGGAGTCTATAGATAAAAATAAGACATGGAACTTGGTGAAACTACCCCCTACAATAAAATCTATTGGTTGTAAGTGGTTATTCAAGAAAAAGTACAATGTAGAAGGAAAGATAGAGAAGTACAACACTCACCTAGTAGCAAAAGGATTTTCTCAAGTTGAAGGAATTAACTTTGGTAATATTTTTTATCCTATGGCTAAACTAACACCAATTAGATTTTTGTTGGCTATTTATGCTGCTTTTGATTTTTAAATATAATAGATGGATATAAAGACAACTTTTCTACATGGTGAACTTGATGAAGACATATATATGTCACAACTAGAATGCTTTGAGGTAAAAGGTAAGGAGGACTTGGTATGCAAGTTGAAGAAGTCTCTTTACTGATTAAAACAATATCCAAGAATGTGGAACCAAAAATTTGACAAGTTTGTTTTGACACTTGGGCTTGAAAGAAGCAAAGCAGATCCATGTGTTTATGTCAAAAAGGAAGATCAAAATTTTGTTATCATTGTTTTGTATGTGGATGACATGTTGTTAATTGGTAATAATAAGGATATTATAAAGTTACTAGAATATTAGATATCTCCTAAATTTGACATGAAGGATTTGCAACAAGGATCAATGCTATGTGCCCAAGTTCAACCACATGAAACAAGAAAAAAGGAGAAAATTTTTGACACTAGAGAGAATGAAAAATCATCTCTCCCTTTGTTTTATGGAATTATAGGGTTAGGGTTCCACATTAACATATTATATGAAATTCAAAAGAACATGAAATGACATTACACATTAAAATAACCTATTCTAATTAGGTCTTATTAAATCCTCATAACAATTAATTTGGAACCTAAATAATAAACATGACCTTATAGAATTAACATGTCTTCAATACCACCCTTAATGGTAGAAGGTCATTATATTTTAGTAGATGAGTGGCTCAGGTTGCTATTTGTGTAGCGAATTAGCCAATTATCCATGAAATGCAACTCAAATTTGATGGGTCTCCATATACCGTTTGGTCATCCCCCATGCCTTTTCATGTTTTCACAGGTTTTGATTTTCCAAAAATAGTACAACCCTTATTTTTTTGTGCCCACAAGGGATTTTCACAAATGAGATAGAGCAGATACCGACCAATACTTTTTTCCCACATGATGGTGGTTTTATAAATAAGCATTAGCCTTGTTGGTCCTGTTCCATATCCATTGTTAGGAGGATATGGAGGCTCTCAAGCCTATCTGCTCTCTAAACTATTCAAACTTCACCCTCTAGAGTGGCTTGGTGAATATGTTGGAAATATTATCTACTATTGGACAATAATGAATTTGTATTATGCCATCTTGAACAAGTTCTTAGATCCTATGGACTTTTGTACTGATGTGTTTGGTTCTATTGTGAAACATAAAATTATTTTCCATGTGGATTGTTGATTGATTGTCCACATGTAGTCTTGTAGGACATTTTTGAGTGATATCAAGAGTGTGTAATAGCTTTCTCAACCATACCACTTCTTTTTTTATCTCAATTACAACAATATATTCAACTTTTACTAAAGAATCTGCTACAATATTTTATCACTTTGATCTCCATGAAATTGGTGCTAAGCCAAGAAACATCGTGTACCCAAACGTAGATTTCCTAGTGTCTTTATCTCCTACAAATTTTGATTTTGTGTATGCAATAATTTTAAAATATACATTGTTTTCATATAATAGGTCATAATTGTAGGTTGTCTTTAGGTACCTCAATGCTTTTTTTGTTGCTTGTTAGTGACTCTCCTTTGGCTTGGTCATGTACCTTGCCAGAATTCCCACTGCATAAGTGATGTCAGGTCTTATGTTAGTAACATATATGATAATACCAACCATCCTTCTATATAGTGTTGCATCTACCTCTGGTGTGTCATCATCTGCTATGAATTTCATATTTGATTCCATTGGTGTTGTCACAAGATTTTCATATTTGAGTAGAAACTTCTCTAGAAGATCGTTGATGTATTTATCTTGGTTCAAGAATATTTTTCCATTTTATTGAGTTACTTATATGCCCAAATAGAATATCATCAATCCTAAATCAGATATATCAAAATTCTTTTCAAGGTTCTTTTTCACTATGTTGATGATGTGTCCACTATTACCTGTTAGAAGCATGTCATCCACAAATACTATGAGGTATGTGACTTTATATTTGTTGTACTTTAATAACAATGTTGCATCAATGTCTTGGTAATCACACACTTCAAATTCAGGTTGCTTCATTTGATCTGAAGGCTTGTTGAACCAATCGTGAAGGGCTTGCTTCAATTCATATATTTCTGAGTCAGCATGCCTTGTGCTCTTGTCCTACAATCTCAAAATATTTTGGATGTGCCATGTATAATTATTCTTCCAATTAACCATTCAAGAAAGTAGTCTTTACATCTAATTAATGAATCTTCCAACCTTGTTGTATAAATAAGGCTATAAGAGTCTTGATTGTGGGCCATTTTGTGGTAGGTGCAAATACGTTAATGTAGTAAATGCCTTGCTTTTTTGTGAAGCCTTTAGCCACTAAAATTGGCTTGTGTTTTTCAAGGGTGACATCTTATTTATACTTGTTTTTGTACATGCATTTTTTTTGAATTACCTTTCTTCCAAGTGGTAGATCGATTAACTCCAAAGTACCATTTTGATTAGAGATCCATACTCTTGGTTCATTGCATATCTCCAAGTTGCATGTTTGATAGCCTCCTAGTACATGAGAGGTTCATTATTAAGAGTGAGGTGCAGTTATACAGGTTATAGTTCAACAAGTAATTATTCATGCACTATTGCTCTAAGGGAACCTCTTTTGCCCATTTTTCTTGCTTTATTTGGTTTGATGCCCTTTAACAACTAGAAAGTTTCATGAATTCCTCAAGTGGGGATTATTGTAGATGTTTCACCTACCTCAAAGTTTTTTTCATGATCCTGGAATGGATCATTAGGTATGTAGGATGTTGACAAAGATGGATGTGAAATAATACTTTTACCATAATCAACATTACTGTGTGAAGGGGCAGAAGGTATAGAAGATATAAACATCTACTCAATATCATAGATTGTGTAACATCCTTACAAAAACCAACCAATCTTAGGGAGTTTTTTTTTTAATTCTTATCATTGTCACTAATTCATGAGTGAATTAAAAGTATCTTCATGTGGTTCTCTTATAGATGAGTATCCAAGTAAGTCCAGCACTTCATAGGAATCCAATATGGTCAGTATCTATCCTATGGATAGGAGTGGTCAACCCCTATAATAACCTACAGGTAAGGTTTCTTTACCTTGCAATTGGAAATTCTCCTATCTCAAATAGGAACGTCTTTTTCCCTTACTAGTTTGAATCAAACAAAAAACTAGTCCTTATGTTAGGTCTTCTTTTAACCCGTACATTAGGTGTATGCCTTGAATATTAGATTATTCTTCCTTAAGGATAGAACATCAATCATTGCAATGCTTAACTCATCCATATCAACAATAGGAAGCTAAGGGGGTTATCACACAAACCCACATAGACCTATGAATGTCTACCATTATATCTTACTTGATTTATTCAACTATAATATCCATGAAATGAGATAACTCTCAATGTTCTCCCTTATAGTCATTCATAGTTAATCACTAGAGATACATTTCTAAGTGTCATGCATGATTTATACATTATTTCTAGTTTAGGGTTACTCTATGTCATCTAGACACAATATTTAATTCACATTTAAATATTTTAGCCCTATCATATGATAACTTCATGCCATGATATAACTTTACATATTCTTCCATAATTGCTTGAAATCGAGTATTACATTGTTTACAAATCCTCTTAAAGAGTGAAATAAATCAATTACAATTGATCTCAAAGGAGACATTTTACAATAATGAAGGCCTTTCATTAAAGAGGTCTTGTTATAACATATATACATGATCAATAGAAATTGAATAGTTCCAATATTTGCTTGACTCCATTCGAGCCACCAGTACTAGGTTGTAGGTATTTCAGGATCAGGACAACCCATTACATGTACATGAAAATTCATTTTTTGCAAGCGATAACATGTAATAATTTTCCAATTGAATGAAACTAAACACAATATATTCCTCATAATTTAATTGTCTAAAGCATTACACAATTCAAAGGAAGGAAATCCCATACTTTCCTAAGACTTAAAATCTTATTTTTCATCTCATATCATTTTCCACAAAGATATGCCTTTGAAACAAATATTATTACAATCAACTATTGCTAGTTATTTTCAAGAGAATGCCATAAATTCATTTGTAAATGATATCCCTTTCATGCATATAACAAATCATACTTTCACAAGTAACTCATATTTCTTCCAACCAGAAATAACATTTAAACAAATCATACTTTCATAAGTAACTCATATTTCTTCAAACCAAAAATAAAATTTAAACAAATCATACTTTCACAAGTAACTCATACTTTTTAAACCAGAAATAGCATTTAAACAAATCATACTTTCACAAGTAACTCATATTTATTCCATCCAAAATAACATTTAAATAGATGGATTCAATTGTAGATCTACAAATTATTCCAAGGTTTTAATCACAATCTACAATGAGATCATACACCCGATTTGTTCTACAATCCATCATTATGGTCACACTATAGTTCTTCCACAAATATGTTTACTAATTTGTATTGTAGTCTATAGTTTTTCCACAAATTTGGCTACCAAGTTGTCTTAGGATCTATCAACAAGATCATACTATAGTTCCACAAGTTTAGCTACAATATCTCTTGCAATCTACCAACAAGATTACTCAAGTTTAGCTACAACTCATCTCATTATCTATCATACAAGATTACACTATAGGTTTACAAACTTGGCCCTTAATTTGTTACAGGGAACACACTATAGGTACACAATATTAGCAAATAATATTAATTAATGAATCTATCATCAAGGATAAACTATAGTTCTTAAAATGTATTGTTTAGTCTATGAATAAGACTATTACCTACTTTATACAATTTTTTCCAAAACTTGTCCAATTTCTTAAATAAGAATTTTCTTATGGTTAGCAGTTTTCATCATGAATCCATGTTGTGATCTATCCAAAAATAACCTTTATAAATTATTACTAAAGTTTGTACTTTAGGTTCTCAAACTACATCATTCATATAGTTTGTCTTGTTTCCTTTATGTCCTTCTACTAAGCCATTTTCCTATAACTTTTCAAAGGTTAAATTTGTAGAATTAAAAGGAGTTCAGTATATTCATTCATCATTGATATATTCTATTTTATTTTCCAAAAGGGTTTCATATTATGACAACCACCAATGAGTGAATAATAAATCAATCATAGTAACAATCAATCATTCCTAGTAAGCCATTTATATATTCCATTTTTTTCCCAAAAAGGGTTTTATATCATGCCGACCACCAATCTAACCGGTGGTGGACCAACATTCAGTCACTCAAAGCAAGTCGAACAAGGAATGAATCACTTATTCCAAGTAAGCTATGAAACCAACCAATTGAAGTAAGATAGGAGTACACCACATGGTCAAGCCATCCAAGGTTAATTTTGCTAGTCACCAACTACTAGCATCCAACCACAACTTGTGTTCGATTAACAATGGGTGACCTCCCCTAAATGAAGGCTTCTCATGCTCTTATGGAAGCATGTGGGATAGTACACCACATGAGGTCCATAAAAAATAGGTCTATCTCCACAACATTCTATGGGTGTTAACAAACCTTGACACGTGGCAAGTCCACAAGAAGTAAGTTTGAGCAATGTCTCTTACAGATTGCCTCACGATCTTGAACTAGCAACCCATATATAATGACTTTAACCACAACCATCATGGTCAAGAGGGCATGAAATGCTCACTCAATTTAGGTTCAGTCTGGTCATCTGGCATGTTCCATGTGGGATAAAAGGGACCATGTTATACATAACCATAGGTTTTTCTCCTGTGCACAGATAGATGTAGGCCATCATCCTCAATTATGTGAGATGTTTTTATGGGGTTTTAATTCTTCCTATGAGGCATTAAGTCCTACACATAGAGGGGTTTCTTGGTATTTTTTTGACCCTAACAAAACATACCTGATCAAAGATGACGTACATGTATTTTACTTTTGGTTGAATGTGGGGTTATTTTCCCATAGAATGACTCTATCATGTTGGTAGTCCAAAGTTTTCCCTTAGTGAATTCACACAAAGCCAATTAAAACCCACCATCCTGAACGAGGGCATAATGACTGGACTTCCTTGAATCTAATAGGATCTGGGAAGTATACAACATAATGGTAGGAGGACTATTCTCAAGAATGTCCCACATTGACAGTGATGTTGGAGTTTTAAGGAATAAGAACTCTCTTGTGGCCTAAAGCTAGTAACCATCGAGTGATGTTCATAATAATTATCATAGGTGATGTTGTTCTTGAGGATAGAGTTTCATGAGTAGAAGTATTTTGGTCTAGGTTTTACCATCGTGTATGATCATTAGGGCCTTTTAATTAAATCCAAATAGATAACATTATGATATAGGTTGAGAGGTCTTAGTGGCCTTAAATTGAAATCAATATGACTCACGGATTCCCTAATAGCTTCGAACCCTAACCTAGGTTGATTTAGAAATTACAAATCATAAGTTCAATTAACATATAACATATAAACCATGGGTTCAATTTACATAGAGGTGAATTGATTACAAGCTCAAAAATACATGAAGCAGAAATCACACCTGTAATATTGTAAGAAACCAAACATAGATCACATTTAATCATGGAAAAATAGGAGATAATGTAAGCTTGTAAACAAATAGAGCATAAATCACACTTCCACATAGATAAATGGAAAAATATCTTCAACCTGTAAAATTCACAAGAGTTTTAAACTTTCTTCCTTATCCTCTAAGTCCACCAACCCTTCCTTCTTGTGTGCCCCATTTGATATCTAAAGGTATATTTATATAATGTTTTTAAGGTGCCCCTTCATATGGTGAAGGGTAATCTAGGTAATGACCTACTAGAGAGGTCATTTGGGTAGTCAAACCCACTAAGGTGGTGATGTATGCAAAGTGGTGGCATAGTGTTTTAGAATACTTCGAAAAGATGAGGGTAAATGTGATGATGCATATAGGATGAAGCAATAGTGCCATGGAAGACTTAGGGTGGCTTATTTAAATTTTAAATTCCTTCTAGAGCCTTGTGAGTACAGATCCTTTTCTCATGGCACTTAGAGCTAAAGTGATTCTCCCTAAATATTTTTACTCCTTATTAATATGCAAAACATACTAATAATTTAATTCACAAGAAACCCTCCCTTTTTATTAAAATATATATTTCTCCAGGGTGCATTTTTAAAAACATTAAATAAATCACCACAATTTCCAAAACCTTACAAATTTCCAATACTTTCTATGACTTCACAAACTAAGCATTAGTTTCATTTTTTTCTTTATCAAGCACAAGGGTTCGGTTGAGGTGGGATGTGATAGTTTGGTTCCTCTAAAATTATGGGTTGATTTGCATATTCCAAAGTTTTGAGGAAATTTTCAACATCTCCCCCCAAAGGATGGAATTTTAACATCATATATGTTAGCATATTTTGATCTAGTTTGAATATTGTGTCCCGCCCAATATCCAATATAACTAGTTGTTCTTAAATTTCTATAAACTCAACATCATGTGTCATAATCACTTTTTGGTGTGAAGGAATGAATACCTTGTATCCCTTTTGATCCATATGGTGTCCAATAAGTATGCCTTTAATAGCTCATGATTCAAGTTTTTATCTATGCTCTAGAAGAATATGAGCATAACAAATGAAGCCAAATATTCTAAAGTGGTTGATGGTGGAGGGTGTCTAGTCCATTTTTCATGAGGTGATGGGACGAGTTTTGAGGGACTTATTGTGTTGAGTACATGCATAAAAATCTAGGTGGATTTAGACCAAAGATATTAGGGCATATTTTTGTAGACAAGAAGGGCATGAGCCATGTTCATAATTGTCCTATTCATGCACTCAATAATACCATTTTGTGAAGGTATTTCTGGTATTATCAATTGATATTTGATCCCATGTGAGGACAAGTAATGTGTAAATTATTTTGAGGTGTACTTATTGCCATCATCACTCCTAAAGTTCTCAATTCTACAACTTTATTCTCATTCTATGTGAGCCTTAAATGCTTTGAAGAATTTGAAAGCTTCAGACTTCTCCAAAATATTAATCCTTAGCTTCTTTAAGAAGTCATCAATGAAGGTGATATAATACCTTATAGCTTTTAATTAGGGAACAAACATTGGCCCAAAAATGTTTGAGTGAACTAGCAATCATTTTTGTGTGGACTTCCACTTACTCCTTGAAAAAGGCTATCGAGAGGATTTGGCAATGATGCATGCTTCACATTTGATGGGTCGGGAAGAGAAGTGTGGTAGTCCCCTAATGATGGAATCCATTTGCCTCAATTGATCAAGTTTGACATGACCCAGGTGAGAATGCCATAATACATCAATAAAAAAAATTGGGAGTCAGGGTGACATTAGGTGTCATGTCATCTTTAGCAATTTGAACTTCAGAAGCAAGATGTCTAGCAATTCTGATGAGTTTTCCATCTAAGAAACCGATCATGACCACTATTTTGGAGGGTGGATGAATGACTCGAAGAGTTTTATCTTTGGTAGTGACACTCAGATCAAATCCATGGCATATGAGTGTGGATAGTGAAAATAAATTTTTCTTTAGAGTAGGGATGTAGAGAACATCAAGTAGCCAAAAATCAGGTAATCTAGGAAGTTCCAATCGAATAGTTCTAGATCCTTTAACTAGTTGAGAGGATTTTTCAGCCATGTGAACTACACCAAGTACTTCTAAGTTGAATTCTTCAAAGAATTCATTGTTGGAAGTCATGTTTTGGATGGCTCTAGAATATATGAACCACAAACTATTGGTGGAGGCTACGTTGTGGGTAACTCTAATGGATTGTGATGTGGGATGATAAATATCATAGCCAACATATCCTGAATGTGCCTCAATGAATATTTTGGGATGGTCAACAAATGGTGATATAGGTGCCCTTGTGCTAATGATCTAGGTATGCACAAATTGATCATTTTGGAAGACATATAGATCAAATTCATATTCATTTACATTATGTGAACTTTTATTTTGAAACTACCTGATCTTGTGTGTGGTAGTTCGACAATCAATGGCATAGTAACATTTTTTATTACAATGTTTGCACACAATATTTGAGTTACCAGTTCCTTGAGAGGTACTAGATTCTTTTATTTTTCCTTGATTGTGTTGTCCTTGACTAGTTTGATATCATGAGTGTTCATGTTGACCATTGTTAGAACTTTATCCTTGTCCATTTACTTTACCTCGACCATGACCTCGACCATGGATTCTATTACCTTAATTATTTGAAAAAATTGCATCTTCATCCACCTGAAAGGATGAGTTACTAGGGTCAAAACTAGTAAATTTTGTGTTAAAGGTTTTGTTAAGTTCAACAAATTTTTTTGCTAAGGCTTCAAAGTTGAGAGTTTTTAAGGTTCCACTAGCTGATAAACTGGAAAGCAAGTTATTGTAGTCTAGAATGTGAATACATGACTGAATGAGGAAAGCCCATGTGATACATTTATTTTTGAAGTCTTTATCAATGATTTCTTTAATAGGGAAAAGTAGGTTTATTGTGGAATGAGAGTATCCATTTTGTATATTTATTTGATTCATATTTAGGACAAGATGAACAAATTCTAGATCAGATTTAGTGTTAAAGTTTTTCTTGAAGACTTCAAGAATTGACCATGTTGTTTCATGCTTGGCTTCATCAATCAAATTAAGAATGTGATATTTTGTGACAAGTAGGATGTCAACATGAATTTAGTCATCATATATCTACCATTATCTAGGGTAGCAACATCTATTTACGTCCAGATGGTTGTGCCATAGGTTCTCAAATTTTATGGTTTTCCTAAGGCCTATGAACCATTGATCCCAATTATCCTTTTATTTGAGGGTACATCCAACATTTTATTTGAATTTGAAATTCATTATGACTTGTGACACTACAAAGACCTAAAAGAGGTGTGTCAAGGTGTGAACAAGGAACATATGACTAAGTGAGGTAAAATATACTAGTAAATAATGAGCTAAGTGATGGCAATGAATGAATGCAATCCACTAGACCTTGTTCACCATCCAAGTGGAATATCTTTTATAAATGATGAATTGTACAAGTAAGTGGCTATGAGTGTTGATGCAACAAGATGATGATGTGGCTAAAATTGAAGTACTAAAAAAAATATGTGTAGCCCAAATTGGAATACTACAAATGAATGTAAAAGCTAATATATCCAATAGATGAATGTGCATGCCAATATATCCAACACTAGATTACACAACTAAATACCAAAGTGTAGGATGTGTAAAACTAGTAACCTCAATATTATGAATGCAAGTAGGTGAGGTGCTGAAAGTTGGAGAGGTATAACGAGCTTGTGTCAAATTAAGGCCTTCACGTATATGCCCACATATAGACACTCAGTGATGAAATCCAAGATATTATGGAGCCCAAGTCCTACCAGTCCTCACCCAGTTTATTGTGGTTAGAAATATATTCTCTGAAGAGAAGTATGTTCTTTATTCCATAGCTATTATGGATATTAGACTAGCTTAATTTTAACATTGATTAAGAGTTTTTAGTTTTCTAAGCACAGATGAAAGGATGATCCCTTTCCAAAGGTTCATGGGTATGGCTAACCTCCTTCACTGTGTATTCTCGTTAAGTCTAGTCTAGTTTTGAATCATTGGGACTTTAATGCATATTTTCCACAACAAAGGAAGTGACGATATTACATGAGACTATACTACAAAACAAGTCATCGGATGCATTCCTTTTAGATATGATGCAAAGATGTGAATCAATTTACAAAGAAATAAAGCAAATGAGAATTGAAAATAGACTTGGAGTGTAGATGGAGTTTACTATAGTGCTAATGTGGTAGTATGTATGTTAGGTGTGATCCACTATACCTTATTCATTGTCCAAGTGGAATCACTTTTAAAAATGAGGGCTATAATTTTACCAAAAGCAATGTGAAATTTTTTGTAATCCACTTATACAAGTACAATGGAGAGGCTAGAAGCCTATTGTGCTATAAAAAAAATACAATCAATTTACACAGATGTCGATCTGACTGTATGGTTGTGTAAAAATAAACATGATTAGTTTACATAGAGGTCGTCGAACTCTATCGTATATAGATTTTGGATACTATATGGCTGTGTTAAAATTAACATGATCAGTTTACACATAGGGTGTCAAATTTGATCAAATCTAGATTTTGGAAATTGTATGGTTGTGTAAAAATGAACATGATCAGTTTACGTAGAGGTCATCGAACTTGGTCATATCTATATTCTGGTTATCTACAAATAGAAATATAAGCTAATATCTACAATAAAAAGAAAATCTATGGAGGTTTCATGAAACCTCATGCAATATTATCATGCTCTCCTTAAACTCAACACAAATTTGTGGAGGAGGAGATGAGGGCAATACTTTCAAGTAAATTTCATTAGATTTTGAGTTTTAGTTTCATTTCCATGGATTGATTTATAGTTAAATCTTTAGAATCATCCCTAGTGGTAGAGGTTAGTGAGTGCACCTCATAGAGATCCTCATTGCTCCAAGATAGGGTAGTTTTTGGTAAATTTAATGGGTATTGGCTAGGGGCTTCAGCCTTGAGAAAATGGATTGATAGGAGTTGGATGTCTCCAGGAGTGATTCTATAATTTCTTCCAAAAGGTTTCTTTCTAGCCATTTTTTGTTCTATGGAAGAAAGAGAAAGAATCCTAAAAGGGGGTCCTTGGTTTATGGGAAGAGAAAGGCTCTTCCTTACCCATTGGTATGAAGGCTTTTCACCTAAAAATATAAATCTATCCCTAGTACTAGTATGGGTTAGGATGTTTGGGTTACCCATTTAACTTTGGAAAATATATACCTTCAAGGCAATAGGCAACACTCTAAGAGAATTCCTTGAGATTTTAGATACAACAAAAGATGGATTTTTGGCTATTTATGCTCGAATATTGGTCATGATTGATATAAGTAAAGCTTTACCAGAATCAATCATTCTTAAGTATGGGGATAATATGTGGATCCAAACTATAGATTATGAAAACATATATTTTAGATGTAGAATATTTCATGAGGTGGGGCATATTGAGAGATCATGCCCTAAGAAGAGCCCAACACAATAATTTGTAGAATATTGTAAGAGAAATTTACAAATGGTTATGGATAGATATGGTTTTCAACTTCCAAAAAATAGATCTAGAAAAATAAAATAAAATAAACAGTGGATACCAATAAGGAATGATACTGGAATAAATTCCAATTCTTTTGAGGCTTTAGCCTATGAAGAAAAATTAGATTAAAACTTAGAGGACATAGTACAACAATTTCAACATATTAGCAAGGAACCGTCTATTCAGTATGATCCTAATTTAAGGAAGAATAGTCTCGATGAACCTAAGGAATGTGTCTCATTAGATTTTGAATACTCTCTTGAAGTACCATGCACCATTTAGGAGAAAATAATTGGTAAATAAAATGTAGTTTTAGAAGTTAATACCTTTTTCATTAATAAGGATATACTAGAAAATGAGCAGGACAAGTCAAAAGCTTCTATAATAGAGCTACGAAAGGATAAATATGTTGAAAAACAAAATTATGAAATAATATTGAGGAATAGAATAATAATACCTACTCCTAATATAGGCAAGGCAAAAAGAGGAAAACCCTCGAATTATCAATCAAGATCCAGGGAAGCAAGAACCAATATAAATAAAGGAACAAAAACTAAGTTGGTTGAACTTTTCTTTACCAAACAATAAAATGATATCGGTAATATGCAATAGGGGCAAAAAGCCCCTAATGAAACATGATTATCATATCATCTAATATAAGGGGTGCTAATTCACCCTTAAAAAATAGGTGTATTAGGGACCTATATTTAAGTAATAAGCCTGATATTATTTGTATCCAGGAAACTAAAATGACAAAAGAAGTTTCAAAAACTATGAAAGTAGTTTGGGCAATATGTGAATGGGATGCTATAGATTCTGAAGGATCAGCAGGGGGAATTCTAACTTGTTGGAATCCTTCTAGAACCTCTTGTGTAACTGTTGGTCATCAAATCCGCATAGGAAAGGACTTTCGGTGGGTTTGCGTGCCCTGGACCTACGACCAACATTGAAAGGCCGAAGGGAAGAGATGCCCCTCGTGCCGATCTCCGAAGAAAGGCCGGCTCCTATACTAATCTACTTTTGGGGTTTGAGACAAGAGTGCAGGAAAGAAATAAACAGGGTAAGGGTTAGAGAAAGAAATAAAAAGAGTAAGGGTTAGAAGATGATGATTTAAGGTGGGAGAGAACAGGAAGCACGATTACTCGCTAACAACTCGAATAGCAGCAGGAAATACCAAGAATAGCATGAAGGAAACGAAATGCCGAACTTCCTATGTATCCTCTGGACGGGCTCGCAGGGTTCTCCTTTCTCTCTCGCTGGAATTCAGGGTTCAGAGTAACAACGATTGAGATAAGGGAATAACAGAAACCTCAATCCACCAGGCAACATAAAAGAAAGCGACAAGGCATTTTTCCTCTCCTATGTATCCTTCAGGGCGAATTTTAGGGGTTCGGTCCCCGATCGCACATCGGATTCAGGATTCAGAGTCTCAGTATGCGAACGAGAAAAGACAAAAGAATTAAGCACAGAAGGCAGCATAAAAGAGAGAAATAGAGCACAAAAGATCTTTAGTATTAAACGCAGGACATCAAGTTACAACAGACTTTCTAGCAGAAAGTTCCCCCCCTTTTACATTGCAAAGCCTTGGGTTTTTATAGAGGACCCGACCCTCTGAATCATTATTACAAAAATGGCGGAGTACACCCTCGAGCCCTGAGAAATCGGCTCCTCGTTGATGCTGCGGATGATCCCTCAAATCGGCTACCAAAACTGGTAAGGGTGACCGAGTCAACCGAGGAAAGACGCATTAAATGAGCCACCTGGGTGTCCTTGGATTGCAGGTGCGGTGCTCGAGTGGCGGCCATGCTTGTCGGGCTCTTCTTCTCGGGCTGATACTTCGCATCCAATTGCCAAAAATGAGCAACGGGCTTATCGGGCAAGAAAATATGCATTTATGAGGCTCTCTGATCGCCTCGAGAAAATGCCCAACTTGGGAAGCGTTCCTGGGAAGCGCCTCGCTGATTTCCTCTTTGCAAAACTACTTCGAGGGTGTGGAGTGCCGAAGCCGATCTCCCTCTATCCTTCGCTGCTTCGCTGATAGGTCGGGAAAATGCTTCGGGCCGATCTTCTTTTGAAACGGTGGTTCGGGGGAGTTTCGGCCGAAACACTTTTCGACCTCTACTGCTTCGGGTGAAAACTGGCCGAAGTGGGTTTTAGAAATACTTCGGGCTCGAAGTAATTTCTTTGCCTTAGCTGATTTGGGCCATCTTTTCTTCTTCGACGAAGTTGCTTGGATGCCGCTTCGCAAAATTCTTCGCCCGAAGTAGTCGCTGGGAATACTTCGGGTGCGAAGCGTTTTGTTCGCTTTCTCGGCAAAGTTCTCACCCGAAGTGATGATTTGAAGCGCTTCGGGCCCGAAGCTTTTTTCTTTTCATTTTGTCCACCAGGGGGCGATAGGGAAAACCAAAATTGCTATAACTTATAAACAAAAGAAAACTTTCAACAAAACAAATATCATACAAAGTTTTAATTTTTCTGCCCCTTGGTGGAATGTGACAATATTGTCAACATTCTTGGCGGCTCATGGGGCAACGAGCTCGTCTCGGTGGTAGAACCCTCAGTTTTTATCCATTGGGCCAGAGTTACCTCCAGACCCCTCTCTTTGCTCCTTTTCTGGGGGTGCTTCCACAACTTGTCCTTCCTCTTCCTCTTCTCTCTCCTCTTCTTCCGCTACTGCTTCTTCTCCTCCCGTCGCCATTGCTTCTGCTACGTCTTCGGCCGTTGGCAATGGGGCCAGGCGGGCGTGGATGTCTCTTAAGGTTCGACGAATCTGAGTCCAGACGCTTTTCGTGAACAGCTCCTGATCCTCCAAGGATTTGACCAATGCGTGGAACTTATCGATCTACCCGATTTTTGCATGCTGGGACCTGGTGTACAGATCATTTAGGGAGGCGACGATTCTATAGTATTTCAATATGTAATCGGCAACCTGCTTCTCTGTTATTGGTTCGGCCCACTCGTCTATCTTCGAGACGTCGCCTTCAAACTGCTGCCACTTCGGCATGATTTCTTCCTTGGCTAAGGGCTTCCCATCATTATCCATGAAGCTCGAGAAGCCTAAGGAGAAGAGGTCCTCGAAGTAGCCCATTGACGCATGCCTCTCGCTTTCGAATGCATCCAGTAGGATTTTTGCCTTTTGAGCTTTCTTGGCTATGGAGAAAAAGGCACGAACTGTGGCCTGGGCGGTTGACCAATCCCTTGCTGTCCGACTCATCGCTGTGAGCTTCAAATCTTGATACCTTGCATTTTGGACCTTGAGGGCCAGCTTGAGTCGGGCTCTGACATTCTGAATGACCACTTCGACGATTGGTCCTCCTTCGACGGTGGCAACCTGGGCTTCTATGGTGTAAGCTAAAACTAAAAGGGCACTGGCAGCCCGAGACCTAAAATTCTTGAGCAGATGTGAGCGAATCTCCTTGATTTTGCTCCTATCAAGTAGCCCTAGGCCTTCCTTCTCGTGCAGCTAGATCTGAGCTTGCAAGATCTTACTTTCAAGCTCCTTGGCCCTCAAATCATTTTTGGCCTGCCTTTGTGCTTGATTCTCAGTTGTGCACTCCAGCTGTGCTATCCGTAGCTTTAGGGCATGTGCTTCTTTCTGCATCAGCTTGCACTGCTCTTCGGTCTCTGCCAATTTGGAGCGAGCCCTTGCTAACTCCTCCTCTAGCTTGATATTAGCATTCTCGGCTTCGAACCTGCGCTTGTTGGCAATGTTGGCATGCGCCTTGAAGGTCTCGATTCCAATGTGCATAGAGGCGGACTCCTTGTCCACGTTCAGATGTTCCAAGTCCTTTTCTTTATCCTGATATTCATAGTCCACTGGAGTCATTTCATCCAGGGGCTTTTGGACTTTGGGTATCTTCTTTACTTTATGCAACTTTCCCGCCTCGAAATCGAAGATGACACATTTCTCAACTTGAGCGAGCGAGCGCCCTTTCCTCTTTCTTGCCTCTTTTAACATTCTCTCTGTGTTCTGTCGGGCTTGGAGGAGTTTTTTGGCCAAGGGGGATTCCCGTATTGAGGACAGCTCGGAGTCGAATGCGGCTGGGTCTACAGCCGAGGGATTGAACAAATATAAGGAGTTGAAGGGGATAGCCTCACCCGAAGGTTCGACAACAGGGGTGACGGGGGCTTCGGCGAGTGGGAGCACGTTATGTACAATAGAGGAATGAGCCTCGGGGTTCGGCACTGGACTATTAGCTTCACCCTGGTTGATGACCGGAGGATTGGCGGTGTGGCTGGGTGAAGTAACTTCAACAGGTTTGTCCTGGCTGGAAGGCTCGGGGGGAGTAGTTAGGGACACGGCGTAAGGAGGTGACTGACCTTGTGGAGGCAGGGTGGATAGGTGAGAGCTTTCGGCCAGGACCGGGGTAGACTTACGAGCAACCAGAGCATAAGGTGAAGAGAACGTACCTACGTGCCCTCCTGGCAGAGCGGCCATGGTGATCTCCTGGGTGATTGGCCCTTGTTCCTTCTGGGCCTCGGTACTCTCGGCTTCCATGACTTCCATGAGTTCCTCCATGTTGATGACATCTATGTTTGGGATCATTTCGACGCTTGGTGGAGTTCCTCCATCATTTGCTTCGGTCGAGCCCGATACTGATCTTTCGGCAGGGGCGCTCGGAGTGCCTGTACGTGATCGCTTTGGGAAGCTCGGGGGTGCCTGTGTAGGTTCCCGCTCCTTTCTTTTCTTCCTCTGGAGGGGTTGCTCTGATTCTTCTATTGCTGTCTCGAGATCCTCGGATGGACTCTGTAGTAAAGCTTTTGGCGCGGCCTTGGCTGCTTTTTCCTTGGGGACATTATCAGTCCTTTCGGGGCTTTCGCCCGAACTTGGGGTGGCCGGTGGAACAAAGTCGACGAAGGACAAGGGTTCCCAAGACCCAATATTGGTCTGATACACAATTGTGAATTCCTTGTCCATTGTTAGAAGCCCATAAGAATTCATCTTTCGGCGATGGACTCTCATAATCCACCATTCTCTTAACTGCTCCTCGTCCCAGTCTTTCAACTCCTCTTTTAAATCGTCCCTTGCTTTTCTCCAGAAAGTGGAGTCGGGAGTTGGGAATGGGTACTGGTCTGGGTCGAATTCGACCTCCATAGGATAGAAGTCATGCCAAGGAGGCAACGTCCTCATCTCCTCTAAGTGCCACTCCAGGTCCGTACCATTGGGGTTATTCCTCTGCTCCAAAACTTTGGGGCGAGGACAGACATGGAAGTTTTTGCTTTTCAAATGGTCTCTCATCACCCCCAACGGGTCGTAGAGCCACCTCTGTGGTATTTGAAGTAGACCAAAATCGGTGAGCTTCTCCTCCAGGTATATGTTCTGCTTCAGGGCAAAGACTTCGATCACTCCCATCTTGAAGGGGAAGTCGTAGGTGTGTGCCCACTTTCGCCCGTGACCATAAGTTTCGTCGGTCGCGTCACTTTGTCGAGCAACTTCCAGGGCAAATTGGTACTCCGAAGGGAAAAAGGGCAGCAAGAAGGGCTTCCCTGTGAAGCCGAAAAGGCGGATCACAAGCCCTTGTGTCAATTGAAACACATCCCCTTTTCTCTCCAGTACCACTTTATCTCTAAGGCCGAGAGGCACCCGAGGGCTAGACTCTGTCAGAATGTGCATCGCAGGTCCCAAAAACTATTGATTGAAAGGGTAATAGGACTCCGACCTCAGCAGGAGACGGGTCCACTGATATACAGGCAAAGGGATCCCATCCTTGTCGACTGGTGAAACATCACAATGGGGAAGGGCTTTATGTACATGAAAGAAAAAGAGCCAAACCAAGAAGGAACAAGGCTGGAAGTATGGCTCCTTGCTAGCATCCTTCATGGATGTCAACCGCATGTGCAGATTTTGGGCCACCCATTCTGCCCAATCGAAGAAAACTGGGTTAGTGTTCGACCGCGAAGCGTCGAGGGCATAGAACTCTCCTCTGGAAATGCATTCGGCTAGTGACACCTGCCATGGGCATACCAAAGTATCGCTTGACAAGCCACCCACCCATGCAATGATAGAGAATATATCTGTGTTCTTGAAGGCCTCCAAGGGTAGGGGCATCTGGGGTCGCTTATCGGAAGGAAGTCCGCTCTTGAGATTTTCACGCAAAAAGCTCAGAATGAAGGGATTAGAGGTGAACTTATCCGTTTGTTCACTCAGGCTGACATTGCGAATGATATAGCCTTTTGGTGGCCTTTGCTGTGGTGCGAACGCTGCCTGCACATCCTCCTTCAGAATGGAAAACAATTTTTTACCCGAGGCGTCCAACACCTGCCTGGTTTGCGGTTGGTAGTTCTGAGCGATGGCGTACATGAGCTCGGGGCAGTGATGTGTAGGAAGGACCAGATACCAGTATATGTGGGAATAATATGCCATGGCCCTCTTGTTCTCCGTCGAGAGCCTGCTTTGCATGAAGTCGATGGTATATCGAAGCTCGACCACAGTTTTTGAGAGCTCTGGGTCTCTGATTTTTGCCCACTTATCGACAGGTGGTTCTATGCTGGGCTCGTCATCGGACTCTTCCCTTCCTTCCATTACTTATTTTCCTGGGCGTGGGGGAGGATTGACCCTTCTAGGTCTCTGTTTCTTTTCTTCTATGGCTCTCGCCTTCTCTGGAACCGTCGTCTCTGGCACTTTTCCTTTCTGAGTGGGGTTCTTCTTTCCCATTGCGAATGATTGCAGTAGAATAACTTGTGAGGTAGAAAAGTTTAGTACCTCAAAACAAGGGATGGGATAATCATGATGAACAATGGAGCCTTTGATGCAGAAGTTCTCCGAGGTGACAGAATGCAGACTCGACTCTCACACTTGCAAATGGTTTGTTCTTTAACGGGCATCTGCATTTTATAGCTTCGGAGGGCAACTTTCGACATTTATGGCAACCACCGTAATCACTTCGTGGGCCTGGCCCGAAAGTATCGCTGTGGCATCTGATTGGCTATATGGCGGCGTCGTACGTGGGGTCATGCAATTCGGGGATTTGATTTTGTATTGAGAATGCAAATCGCTGCCACCTGGTACCCTTGCATGGCTTTTCGGTTAATGAACTGCCTTGGGATGAGTGTCGTTTCTTTCGTATTGAGTTCATCTGCTTCGGCCCCCTTTTGAGGCTATTGTCGGCATGTTTCCCGAGGCATATCTTAAATGTGCCCGCCTCGAAATCGAGGTTTGGCGACATGGAGTTGGCGAAGAAAATACTTCACCGCGAAGTTCTTCTTTGGGCTGATTTTCTTCATTTCGGGCCCGAAGTTCCCCTTTGCCACGCTGTCGCTTTGGTTCACGAATACCGTTGACCGAAACCCATTTCATCGAGGAGGGCCTCACCAAGAATTACTTCGGACAACGCCTTCGACACATTTCTTTAGCGAAGCATTTTCCACGTCCTTGATCTGCATGTGGTTCTACGAGGATGAACTGCTTCGCGGCGAACTTCCCTTCGTTGGCTACTTCGGACCGAAAACCCCCCGAAGGCGATTCCGATCGTGCTTTGTGAAGCCGAAGCCAGGAATCTAGCTTTTGCGGTTGAAGGTGCTTGCTCTCCGTGATCTTTTGAACAGAGTATAGACAAAGAACTGAAACCCTACATACAAAAATATGTACAAGAGATTTTTTTTTTTTGAAGTACACATACCTCAGCGATTGAAGGTCTTCAGGTGGAGACCGTTGACGGAGATTGGTAAAACTTGGCCATTCACATCTTTGAGGATGAAGGAATTAGCCGAATTCACTTTTACTATTTCAAACGGTCCGTCCCAGAACGCATCCATTTTGTCATGATTCCCAGGCTTGGCCTTCCATGAATCCCACCTCCATACCAGGTCTCCTGCTTTGAATGTGCGATCGGATGATTTCCTTTTGAACCATTCTCGGGTGACCTCAGCATGCCGTGCGAAGTTTTGGTAGGCCTTTTCACGTTCCTCTTCTAGTTGTAGTAGCTGGACCAGGCGTTCCTCCATCGGGTTAGCTTCATCTTCTTCTAGCAACTGTAATGCAGGGATCTCAATGTGAGTGGGTAGGATGGCCTCCTTGCCGTAGACCAGAGCATAAGGCGAAGTCTTAATTGACCTTTTGATAGAAACCCGATCGGCCCACAAAGCCCGATCTAGAAGGAGGTGCCAAGTTCTTTTGTTTTGATCAATCAGCTTTCTCAGTATCCTCAACAGGGTTTTGTTGGTGGATTCTGCCAATCCATTGCCCTGGGGGTAATAGTTGGAAGACACCTTGTGATATATCCCATACTTATATAGGAACTCGTTGATCTTTGCGCCTATGAAACCAGGACCGTTATCTGTAATAATTGCTTTGGGGATACCGAAGCGGGTAATCAATCCTTCCAGGAAGGTGACCACAGTATCTTGATCGACATGTTTTGTGGGGACTACCTCGGCCCACCTGGTGAAGTAATCAGTCATAGTCAGAATGAATTTGTGCCCAACAGAGGAGTTTGGTGATATGGCCCCTACGAAATCTAGTCCCCATTGCTGAAAGGGGGCTTCTACTTGTATCGGTCGGAGTGGCATCGAAGCATTTCTGCTTTGGCCGACGAATTTTTGGCATTGCTCGCACCTTCGACAAACGGAGAAGGCATCGACAAAGAGTGTGGGCCAATAGTAACCCACCTTGATTATCTTTAGCGCCGTCGCTCTTCCAGCAAAGTGTCCTCCAGATAGTCCTGAATGAAATTCGCCCAGGATTCTCCTCTTATCATCGTCTTTTATGCATCTGAGGAGGACGTCGTCGATGTTCTTGAAAAATAGGCCTTCTGGGTGCATAGTGTATCGGGCGGACCGCATCCTGAAATGTCTTCGCTATGAAGCATTCAGATGTGAGGGGCATCTGTCGGTGTTGAAATATTCCACTATTTCATCGACCCAATCTTTCTCGGCTTCTTCCTGATTAGCGAGGCATTCTCCCATTGGCAAGTCATCCGACTGACAGTCTGTTATTTCGGCCGTTGCGCTCTTCGCCAGCTCTTGACATAATGCGCGACCGTGAACTAGTTTGGTAGGTTTGATCTCAATATCGAACTCTTGGATTTTGCTTACCCAACCAGCTCTCTTGCTTCCCAGTTCCCCTTGAATAATGAAACTACGCACATCGGGGTGAATGACGAAGACCGTGGTTCGACTCTGAGAAATGAACTGTTTGAATTTCTTGAGAGACTTCATTACTGCATGCACTTGACGCTCGATGAAATTGTACTTTTCCTCATGGGGATTGATTATCTGGCTGAGGAACGCAATGGGACGTTCCTCTCCATCTTCCCCCTTTTGCGTCAAGACCGCGGCGTAGCTTTCAGGTTCTCCTATTGCATACAGGATAAAATCTCGACTATAGTCGGGGTTGATCAAGACCGGTGCCTGAACAATTCGGGCCTTGATTTCTTTGAATGCTTTTCTCCTTTCTTCTGTCCAGACAAATTTTGCGCCCTTCTTTAAAAGCTTAGACATCGGCTTAATGACCTGGGCGAAGTCTGGGACAAACTTCCTTATGAAGTTAATCTGACCGAAGAAATATTGAAGGCCCTTTTTATCCACTGGGATTGGGAGTTTCATCAGAGCTTCGGCTCTGTCAGGATCCACGGCGAGACCCTTTTCCAAAATTGCGTGTCCCAGTAGCTTTCCTTCGCTGACTACGAAGATAGACTTTTTTGGATTGATTGAGATGCCAAATTCTTGACATTTTTCAAAAATTTGTTGAAGATGTTCTGGGTGGTTCTCTCTCCTTCGGGAGAAGACGGTCATGTCATCTAAATAGATAACAATAACCTTGTTTAGAAGCTCACCAAAAGCTAGGTCCATCGCCCTCTGGAAAGTAGCTCCCGCGTTCGAGAGGCCAAAAGGCATTCGTTGGTAGGCGAATGTGCCCCACTTGGTTGTGAACGCGGTCTTATGTTGGTCTTCGTCCCTGACCCAGATTTGATTATATCCAGAGAAACCATCGAGCAGGGAGAATCGTTGAGCTCCAGCCACCGAATGCAAGATCTGATCGATCTGCGGGAGAGGATAGTGGTCCTTGAGGGAAGCATGATTCAGGTTGCGAAAGTCCATGCATAACCGGATGTCTCCATTCTTTTTTTTGACAGGGACCAAGTTCGCTACCCAGGAAGAATGCTTGATGGGATAAATGATCTTTGCTTCGAGCATTTTTAGCAGTTCGACCTTCATCAGGACCTCGATCTTTGGATTAACCGGCCTTTGCTTCTATCGAAAAGGTTTGGCCCCTTCTTGTAATTCGATTGTATGTTGAATCAGCTATCGATCATATCCCTTGAGGTCGTGATAAGACCAAGCCACGATATCTGGGTACCTCTTACACAAACATCGGATTCGCTCTATTTCTTTTGAAGTACAATCGGTCTCGACCTTTATTACTTTCCCAGGTTCCAGTTCTAAATCTTGATATTGCTGCGTGCTGATCTGGATCCTGTGGGAGAGCGATCGATCATTTTGATCGAAAAGGCTCTCAAGCATGATCAATCCCTTGGGAACGTGGTTGTTCTTCAACTGGATCAATCCTTCATATTCCTCCTCATCAGGGCTTCGGTCTTCGACCGTAGCGGCTTCTTGGATCATGAAATTGACAATCTGCTCGTCGTTGTCAAAAACTTGCTAGTGTAAATCTCTGTCCGGGATAGAGGGTCTATAGATCATCCTTATAGCCTTCGGCTTATGCACCATATCATCCACTGGAGAATATCGGGCTACGATGGATGCTAAGACATCTGCATGTCGATTCTTTTCTCGTGGAATAGACTGTAGATTGAGGGATTCAAACTGGTCGAACAGGTCCCATACCCTATTGCGGTATGATTTAAGATAGTGCTTCTTTGAAGAGCATCTGTTGGTGACCTGGTTGCAAACTAGTTTGGAATCTCCAAAGATTTGAAGATGCCTTATGCCTAACTTGTCAGCTTTCTTGAGTCCCAAGCACAAGGCTTCATACTCTGCTGCATTGTTGGTGCAACTCCATGTCAATCGGTAGCAATACTCCTTTTGCTCATCGGACGACGAAATCAGAAGGATTCCTGCCCCAGTGCCATTCTTGCATCGGGCACCGTCGAAGAACAATTTCCATAGTCCTTCTTGAGCAGAAACCTTTCCCTCCATTTTGGCTGGTTTCTCGGACTTGGCGATGGTGTAGCACCCCACCTCAGTCTCTATCATGGCATTGAAATCTGCCAATGAAAATTCATCTTCACAACACAACTGTGCGAGGGATTCCTGGACCAGATCCACTTGCTCTAGCTCCTCCGCGATCGTATGCACAGGGTCACTGCTTTCTTCCTCGGACATCTTCTGAACCAGGAACGTAGAAGGCTTTTCATTATAGATTTTCACCTTCTTCCCTTTGAAGGGGATCTCCAGATGAGTGTAGTCCATGGACAGATATCCACCCAGCTTTGCCGTGAACTCCCTCGACAGGCACATGCTAAAGTAGGACTCAAGGTCCACGACTACCACCTCTTGTATGACTATGATTTGAGGTGTCTTATGTAGCCGAATAGGAATATCCTTGATGACACCTATAGTCTTCACTGGGGTACCATCCAACTGGAGGACTCCATGACTGCTTCGTGTGTACTCCATGCCTATTTCCTCGCATACTGCCTTCGGCATTACTGTCGTCGTAGCTCCAGAATCTATCATACAGTTATGCACGATATACCCTTCCATTTGTAAGGATAAGTAGAACGGTGGTGGTCTATTTTTTCCCATGATGGACATGGACAGGGTCTGCACCAGAGCGAGCGGCTCTACCTTCTTTGTATTGATCCTCTTCAATGATTCTTGCAGTAGGTCCACTTGTCCAGGAAGTTGCAGAGCATCATACAAACTGATTTTGGCTGGAATTCTCTTCAATTCTTCTACAATGTTGTAGGCTGGGGAGCTATGCACCTCAGGTTCCTTTCTCGATTCGTACTTGGTGCGATATTGCTCTGTCGCTTCGACCCTTTGTCGCTTGGTGAGCGAGGGAAATTTGAGCTTCTCCTTAGCCTGTTCTTTGGTCTCCACCTGAGGTGGTTCGACAGTGGCCTTTTGGGCCTTTTCTTTGACTGGAGCTGGCGGAGGGACTTCGCTCGGGGTCGAAGAGGATGGTTGTCCCTTCTCAAATTGAGCGTGTACCTTCAAGGGAGCCATTTGAGTAGCATCCACCTCTATCATCCTTTTACCTCCCCTGGTAAGGACCGCGACTGGCTCTTCCTCATCGATGGACAAGTTCTGATCCAATTGTCTGATGACGTTGACTTGGCCACCTTGACTGCTGCTTGCTAGTGTCTGCACGTAGTGTTGATGCAACATGCATGTATTCTCCTCATGAGGATCATTACATGTAGAGCACCAGTATACATGATCGAAAGTGCTTGGGACTTCATCTATCGTAGCATTTCTTGTCGAAGCTTTTCCTTGATGGACCGCTTGATCTTTGGTAAGTGCAGGCGTGGGATAAGACCTTCTTGGTAGAAACTCTTGTTGCGCTTGCTTCTTCTTGACAACGGTCATGTCGTTGGACAAGGTCTGCACTGTGGCATTTAACGATTGCATTTCTTGCAGTATCTTGGCTTGCATATCATCGGCCTTGGGAACTAATGGTAAAGAAGCCATAGTCGGTATCGGAGGCAAGGCAGGATGTTGGAGGGGTGCTGGCAACATTGGAAATGTTGGAGTGATAGTGGGCGGCATAGTTGAAAGTGTGGGGAAATGTATCTATGGAGCGGTGATCTATGACACAACGGGATTCGGGTTCCAGGATGAGATCGGATATGCAGGGATTGCAAAAATCTATGGAGCTACTGCGCTCGCTTGAAGGAACTCGGGGAGTATGGGCATTGGCATTCTTTGAGGGAGTTTACCCATGGCTATGAGGTCTATTTCTGCTTTCTTGGCTAACCCATACAACTCTGGAAAAGTATTGACATTTGAGTACCTTATCATAAGACCGATATCAGGGTTGAATGCCCGAAGGAAGTAGTATGTCGTAGCTTCGTCGGTTGGGCGAAGCCCAATCGGGACTCTTTGCCAGGTTCGAGCGAACCTAACATTGAAGTCTGCAATCTCTTCTTGCGGATGTCTTTGGATCGAAGTGAATTGCTGCAGAAGAGAAGTTGGATCGACGGACTCGTTGAAGCCTTGCATCAACTATCCGGCTAACTGGTCCCATCCTGTAATAGTGTCGGATGGCAGAGATCTATACCAATAGAGGAGTTTTCCTCTAAGGGAGAGAACCAGGAGCTTCACCATCACTCGCTCTTCTATGATATCATGGATTACCGCCAGGGAAATGATGTCCTGGATATGCTCTAGAGCAGTCTTTCCGGTTTCGTCGAACGTCGAAAGCTTTTTTATTGCAGCAGGTGGAACTTGCCCTTGGCCCATGAGATTCAACGGTGATGAAGAATTCCATGCTGGGAATAATCTGGGCGGCGGTTGCTGTTGTTGTTGTTGTTGTTGTTGCTGGGCCATATTTGTGCCTGGGTTCTATGGAATAGAAGTCCCCGAAGTCCCTCTTGGGTTGCTCGTTGGAAGGGCAATGGGAACGGAGGCACTAGGATGCTTCGGTGAGTTGGGAGGATTCGGAGGAAAACTAGCCGTTGTGCTATCGAAAGTTGGGCCTTGCTCGTCAACAGCAGCCTCTTGCGAGGATGTCCCACGTAAGAGATATTCGGGGGTAACTAACCTAGAGCGTTCCCCAAAGGCGTCAATATCAAGCTCAAAGAACTTGGTTTCCTCTCCTCTATTCCTAACTCTCCATCTCGTTTGCATGAAGGCACAAGATTTTAGTATTGGTCTTTACGACTTGAAGATTCTCGGGTAAAACAGAGTCGCCAGATGCTAAGAGTCTTTTAGTAATGAGAGCATCGATTCTCACCACTACTCAGAAGATGAGACTGATCGGATCTCATCGGGAACTTGTTAGAACTACTGGCTCCGGTGAAGATGGGCTAGAAATTTTCTCAAATATGGGACCTTGAGTCCCACTGGGCGTGCCAAAAATTGTTGGTCATCAAATCCACATAGGAAAGGACTTTCGGTGGGTTTGCACGCCCTGGACCTGCGACCAACATTGAAAGGCCGAAGGGAAGAGATGCCCCTCGTGCCGATCTCCGGAGAAAGGTCGGCTCCTATACTAATCTACTTTTGGGGTTTGAGACAAGAGTGCAGGAAAGAAATAAAAAGGGTAAGGGTTAGAGAAAGAAATAAAAAGAGTAAGGGTTAGAAGATGATGATTTAAGGTGGGAGAGAACAGGAAGCATGATTACTCGCTAACAACTCGAATAGCAGCAGGAAATACCAAGAATAGCACGAAGGAAATGAAATGCCGAACTTCCTATGTATCCTCTGGACGGGCTCGCAGGGTTCTCCTTTCTCTCTCGCTGGAATTCAGGGTTCAGAGTAACAACGATTGAGATAAGGGAATAACAGAAACCTCAATCCACCAGGCAGCATAAAAGAAAGCGACAAGGCATTTTTCCTCTCCTATGTATCCTTCAGGGCGAATTTTAGGGGTTCAGTCCCCGATCGCACACCGGATTCAGGATTCAGAGTCTCAGTATGCGAACGAGAAAAGACAAAAGAATTAAGCACAGAAGGCAACATAAAAGAGAGAAATAGAGCACAAAAGATCTTTAGTATTAAACGCAGGACATCAAGTTACAACAGATTTCTAGCAGAAAGTTCCCCCCCCTTTTACATTGCAAAGCCTAGGTTTTTATAGAGGACCCGACCCTCTGAATCATTATTACAAAAACGGCGGAGTACACCCTCGAGCCCTGAGAAATCGGCTCCTCGTTGATGCTGCGGATGATCCCTCAAATCGGCTACCAAAATTGGTAAGGGTGACCGAGTCAGCCGAGGAAAGATGCATTAAATGAGCCACCTGGGTGTCCTTGGATTGCAGGTGCGGTGCTCGAGTGGCGGCCATGCTTGTCGGGCTCTTCTTCTCGGGCTGATACTTCGCATCCAATTGCCAAAAATGAGCAGCGGGCTTATCGGGCAAGAAAATATGCATTTATGAGGCTCTCTGACTGCCTCGAGAAAATGCCCAACTTGGGAAGCGTTCTTGGGAAGCGCCTCGCTGATTTCTTCTTCGCAAAACTACTTCGGGGGTGTGGAGTGCCGAAGTCGATCTCCCTCTATCCTTCGTTGCTTCGCTGGTGAAACTGCTTCGCTGATAGGTCGGGAAAATGCTTCGGGCCGATCTTCTTTTGAAACGGTGGTTCGGGGGAGTTTCGATCGAAACACTTTCCGACCTCTATTGCTTCGGGTGAAAATTGGCCGAAGTGGGTTTTAGAAATACTTCGGGCCCGAAGTAATTTCTTTGCCTTAGCTGATTTGGGCCATCTTTTCTTCTTCGACGAAGTTGCTTGGATGCCGCTTCGCAAAATTCTTTGCCCGAAGTAGTCGCTGGGAATACTTCGGGTGCAAAGCGTTTTGTTCGCTTTCTCGGCAAAGTTCTCGCCCGAAGTGATGATTTGAAGCGCTTCGGGCCCGAAGCTTTTTTCTTTTTATTTTGTCCACCAGGGGGCGATAGGGAAAACCAAAATTGCTATAACTTATAAACAAAAGAAAACTTTCAACAAAACAAATATCATACAAAGTTTTAATTTTTCTGCCCCTTGGTGGAATGTGACAATATTGTCAACAGTAACCATTCATAAAACTAGGTATTGGATAGCCTCTTTATTCACTTGCTACTTTGCATATATTCTCTTCATACTTATCAATATCTATGGACCTACAACTCAGTCAGGTAGATTAGAAGTTTTGAGTGGGATTGAAGCCTTTATGAGTAGTAGATACCGAGAAACCTGAATCATGATCATTGGAGATTTTAATGCCATAACCAAGCTGAATGAAAAAATTGGGGGAATTAGGAAATTGACCCAAAGTATGAAAGATATCTCAACTTTTATTCAAAACAACAATCTATGGTAAGTTGAGTTTGAAGAAGACAACTATACTTGGACCAACAACAGGAGAGGCTATAACCTAATAGAAAAAAATAGATAAATACATTCTCTAAGATCATTGGCTATATGAACAAACTTATGCTAAAATTAATACCTTAATAAGGATTGGTTCAGATCACTGGCCAATAAGAGTTAAAATGGTGGTTAGTGAATTCAAATAAATGATATTTTAAATATGAGCACATGTGAGAAGACCATACTCCCTTTGTTGATATGATAGCTCAAACATGGAATTATTTAGGTAATGGTGGGTTGTATGCTCTTCCTAACCAAATTAAATTTATGGCATCTATATTAAAAGAATGGAACAAGAACACCTTTCGAAACATTTTTGAGAAGAAAGAAGAACAAAAATATGAACTTTCAAAATTCCGAAAAGGTGATGAAAATAATACAACCTCATAGGAAAGGGAGTTTCTTAGTGAATATCATAATATTTTGAGTAAGGAAGAGAAATTTTAGAGATTAAAATCAAGACAAACTTGGTTAAAAGAAGGAGATAAAAATACAAAGTTTTTCATAGGA
The DNA here is from genome assembly GCA_028583015.1 of Wollemia nobilis. Lineage (NCBI taxonomy): Eukaryota > Viridiplantae > Streptophyta > Pinopsida > Araucariales > Araucariaceae > Wollemia > Wollemia nobilis. The sequence goes on from JAQPPZ010014833.1 coordinate 47,992, forward strand.
TGGCTATAGTACAGATATCATCTTCTAGAATTAGTAGAATTAAATCAATAGAAGGGGTTTGGATTGAAGATCAGAGTGATATTAGAAAAGAGGCAAAGTCATTTTATCATAATATTCTAGGTTTAGAGGAGAACAAAGTTATTAATGATAAAATTCTTCAATATGTTCCTTCAGTTATATCAAATGAAGACAATAGGAAACTGATGGAGCCTATTACTCTAGAAGAAGTTCATTTAGCTCTTTTCTCTTTTAATAAGGATAAATCCCCAAGTCCATAAGGGCTCTCTGTAGCTTTTACCAACATAATTGGGATATAGTGAAGGATTCTTTATTGGTGTAAGTGGAATAGTATAGGGTAAAATAATACATTCCTTATAAAATAAATGCAACTTATCTTACCCTAATTCCAAAAAAGAAGGATAATAAATTGTTTGATTCTTTTAGAACCATAAGCCTATGTAATATGGCTTATAATATTATTTCCAAAGTGATGGCGAATATATTAAGGCCATTGTTAGAAAAAATTATTTCATAAGAGCAAGGAGGATTTGTGAAAGGGAGAAAAATTTTGTATGGGATCATAGTAGCTCATGAAGTTATACATTCAACGGATTCAAGAAAATAGAAAGTTATGATCTTAAAACTTGATATGAGTGAAGCCCATGATAGGGTTAAATGGGATTTTATTTTTGCAGTTTTAGATATGTTTAGTTTTGGGAAGAAATGGGTTATATGGATTAAAGCTTGTGTCTCTACAGTTTCTTATTCAATTTTGGTCAATGGGTTAGTGAAAGAACCTTTTAAAGCCAAGATATGCCTTAGAAAATGAGATCCTCTATCTCCTTATTTGTTCATTATTATGGCTAGATTTTTGAGTAGGAACTTAAATAAGGCTTACAGATATGGGATTATAAGTGGACTTAAGGTTTGTAATAACATTGATAACATCACTCATCAACAATTTGTAGATGATACAACCCTTTTTGGAAAGGCAAGGATAAATTAGTCCAAAGCTTTGAATAACTTTTTAAAAGAGTACGAATGACCTTGAGGTCAAAAATTTAACAGGACTAAATCCAAAATTTACTTCCTTCATAATCCTACTAATATCAAAGTAAGAATTTGTAGGTTTCTTCAAATGGAGGAGGTAAATTTACCAAAAACTTATCTAGGGATGCCTTTATTTGAGGGGATAATGAGGATATATTTATGGAATCTAGTTATTATTAAAGTTCAAAATAAAATTCCAACTTGGAAAGGTAGATGGTTATCGTTAGCAGGAATACTACAATTAATTAAGTCAGTCTTACAAGCCATTCCAACATATTATATGTCATTGTATTCTATGCCAAACTTAGTTGAAAAAAGTTTAATCTATATTGTGTGATACTTTTTATGGTTAGGTGTACATGATAAAAGGAAATTTTCTTTGGTGAAATGGAGCAAGTCGTGTGATGAAAAAACTAGGGGAGGTCTTGGTTTAAGAGCCCTTATAGATGCAAACTTAACTCTCAGGGGAAAAGTTATTTGGAGATTGTACAAAGAAATTCAAATACAATGTGCAAGAATTCTTCTAAGTATGCTAATCCCAATGATCCAAGCTTAATATTTACTGCATTGTATCTTCCAAATGGTTCTACTCTTTAGAATGGTTTAAAAATCTATTGATCTTATCATTAAAGGTTTACGATGGGTGGTGGGAACTAGAGAAAAAAATTATATTTATAAGGATACTTGGTATGATAAAAAACCACTCAATTTAGATCCAATTTTGAAACCTTAGATGAGATTGCTTCAATACAAATACTGTGATAGGGTTTCAAACATTCTGTACAAGGATTGAGAAGGAAGATTCAAATGGAAAGAATATATTTTTACAACTATACAAGACATTTATGCTAGCAGGAAATTGATTAGAAAGATAACAACTGTGATTATTCTGAGGGGTGCTAAGGATAAATTGATTTGGAAGTTGAATAGCTCAAGAGAATGCACAACAAGAAGTGGATATAATGTTCAACACCAACATAATAATAATATCACTAGAATATTAAGAGATATTTGGGATAGCCCAAGCATTCCTAAAGTAAAAATGTATTTTTGGATAGTAAGTCATAGAAGAATTTTATCCTGGTATAACCTTATGAAAAGGGGTTTTCATTGTCCCTCTCAATGTGTTTTATGTAATAAGGAGAGTATTGACCATCTCTTAGGAAATTGCTCAATAGTCTAGAATATATGGCAATGGATTCTTAATGTGTTTGGTAAATGCATGGTGATGAATAGAAAAATTGAAGATTGGTTAAAGCAATGGCAAATCACTTATAAAAGTGAGGCTTATAGACAATATGAGAGATATCAAAATTTATAATACTTTGGACTATATGACTAGAAAGGAATAGAATAATATTTAAAGGAAAGGAAATCAGTTTAGAGGTAATTAAAAAGAAGATATGTTTAGCCATAGAGGAGTCTAAACCAACCCTATCAACTCACCCAATCCATATTTTGGAAGTAGAGAGTCTTGATAGATGGAGTCAAGTCATTAAATGGAATTATGATGTTGGATACAAGAGAAGAAAAAATAAGGTAAAGAATATAAAGTGGAAACCACCAGATGTGGAGTGGGTTAAATTAAATTTTGATGGAGCTTCTAAAGGAAATCCAAGACCAGCAGGAGGAGGAGGAATAATTAGAAATAATAGAGGAGATATTTTGTCTCATTATGCTTTCAATAGTGGTTTTAATACAGATAATTAAGCTTAAGCTTGGATAGCTTTAGAAGGGTTAAAAATATGTAAAAAATGAATTGGAATAGAGTATGGATGGAAGGTGATTCTCTCATAGTATTAAATGCACTTTTGAAGAAAACAAAGGCTCCATGGAACATACAAGAGATAATTGTGGAAATTCAAGATCTTGCTAAAGAGTTTGAAGAAATTAGATTTACACATATATTAAGGGAAGGAAAAAAATGTGTACATAAGCTAGCCAATAGAGGGGTTTTTATTGAGGATCATGAAGTTAAATTCTCCTTTCCATGGATAGAGGAAGTAGAATGTTTAGATGAAGCTAAAAATAAAATGTTGATTTTCTAAATTAATTAATGATTAATATTTACTTTAATTTTTTTTCATTAGTAATATATGTTTTATTTTGTAACAATAATGTGTTTTCATTTAGACTATTTATTATAATTTTTGTGGTTGCACTTGTGTTTCAGGAAGGAAACTAGCAATCCAGCTTTGGTAAAGCAAACTAGGATAATGCGATGTTTTGGAAATATTACTCTACTAAGATGCAAGGCATAGATAGTAGAGGTAAATTTTAGGCATTGTGAAGGTTGTTATAGAAACATTTCAAGGAATATGCTAAATTCTGGAGTAATTGTATTCATACAGAGATTTGAAAATATCCAAAAAATGAAAAATCAATAATTCAAGCATTTTATGTAAAATGATGTAGGTTTTTAGCTATAGCATCTCAATTGATATGAGAAGGGTATCTATTTGTAAACTTTCAAGCTCTAAAGAAGAGATATGTAATTTTTAAGGGTGGGGGACTGAGTACAACCCCTTATTATCAAGCAAAAAAAACAAAAAAAATATTTGTACTTTTTGAACGCATATATTTCTATAACTACAAAATCTAATGGATATAACATAGAATATTTAAATTATATAATAAATAAATGTGCTAGTATTCATAACATAGGATTAAATTTATACTATTATTATTATTACTATTTTCATAAAAGGAGTGATTATATTATATTGATCATTAAATCATATTATATCTCTGTCCTTTCCAATCCATAAAGCTTTTCACCCATGTTTTGATATTGCATACATAAAATTTATCTATCTCAATCATTGTACAAAGAACCAAAATCTCTATCAATAAAAAGGGATCAAATATCTACACATTATCAAGAACTTTATCATCAATATATTGAATATGTAGAAGCTCTTTCCTTATTTCTTGTGCCCACCACTTAGGAGGGTGCTCATAGAAAATGAGATCTTCGTTGTCCAAAGCCTAGTTTTCCTTACCATCGGCTACCTTATTCTGCTCTCTTGGTATATGAGTGTAAATCACCTCTACAAAATTATTTTGTATTAATCAGATTTTCTCTACAATACTTTGAATTCTGCAACTAGCATTCTTGATTCTCAAAGGGGATTTAAGGTAGATAATAAATAACCGAGAGTCTAAATCCACTATCACTTTATTACATTTGGCCTTGAGAGCCTCTTGCATCACTTTCAAAATGCAATATCCCTTAGCAATGTTGTTGTAAATTGTACCTAAGTTTATTGCAAATGTAAATTTTGAGGTACCATCTAGTAGTCTACCTATTTCCCTAGCACTAGCCCTACCCAGGTTACTCCTTGATGCCCCATTTGTATTTAATTTTCCAAATACCAATGGTGGTCACTACCATTTTTGGGTTCTATCCATCATTTTGTCCCATTATTTGACTCTTTTAGCTCTATCCATTTGGGGACTGATCTTGAGTCATGCCATTATTTTCTCCCATTTTTGATGTGATTTTTGTGGTTGCATCAGCATGAATTGGATAATATTTGTTATATTGGATATGGTATTCACCCACATACAATGGATATCCCTAGTCTCTTGTTTGAATATACTTCTATTCCACTTATTCTAGATGTTCTAAGTTAGGATTGTCATCCCTATCCACACTATCTTCCCCACATACCCATCTACTCCTTGTTTATTCTTCCATCCTATTCGGATATCTTTGATAGACTGACTGTTGGTCCAATGCAAACCTTGCAAAGGTACCAATATTTTCAACAACTTCATCACTATGGGGTATTCTATAAAAATATGGTTAAAAGTTTCATTCTTCTCCATACACAATGTACATCTAAAATATCCATAAACTCCCCTCTTCAATAAGTTGTCCCCTATGAGTACTCTTTTGTGGAGTAAAAAGTTGTTGAAGAACCTAACCTTTGGCCATAAATTTTGCATCTAGAGTTGTGTGAATAGATCCCAATTCGAATGAGTGGTGCTAGGGTGTAATGATTTGTATCCCTACATTATTGTTTACACCCACTTAGTCCAACTATTCCATCCTAATTGATCCTCCTCATAATACCATGATAATGATCTCATTTGTATGATTCAATCAATCTCCTTTGCTAGTCTCTTTGGAAGTTAGATTGGTCATTCTTCTTATAGAATCTAGTATCTTCTAACTTTTGATCCTTATGTTTGGTCCCTAGAGTATATTTCTACTTTTATTAATTTCTTTCTATGCAACTCTTCCATCAGTAGGTTCCACTCTAGATACTAAGTCACCAAAGGTGGATGTCCATCCCATGAATTTAACAAAAAATCTATGTTTTCCATTATTATATATCCAAAATAGCCTTTCTTTCATCATTTTATCTCCTATTTTGAGTACCCTTAAAATAGGAAACCTCTATTAGACAACTGATATCGAACAATATCTATTGGGGTCTTGTTATCTACATACTTTGCTCATAGATTTTTGGCCTTACATTGCATTGGGACTATTAATCATTCTCTAGTATAATTTTACAACCAGTGCCTTGTTATTTTTTATTGCAGATCTAAAACCCATTCCCCCTTCCTATTTTGACAAACAAAAAGTTTCCCACTTTACCAAGGTCCATTTTTTTCCTCCCTAGCACCTATCTAGAGGAATCTATGAACTGCCTTTAGGATATCCGAAACCAATGACACATAGATGGGGTTAGATTGTAACATTGACTTGATTAAGGTAATATGCCCTCTTGATGATAGATACCTCTTTGTCCATTTTCCAATTATACCCTTGATTTTATCTATCAACCATGCCCAATACTCCTTTTTTCTACCAATTTTTATTGGGACCCCCAAGTAGACAATTGGGAGTGACATTTTCCAAAAGCCAAGACAACCAAATTTATGCAAAAAATTGCAAGTATCTAGGATATTTACTAAATAGGAATCATTATAAGATTCTATCCTAGATTCAATAATTAATTGCTGATGAATTTGATTCAAAAATTCAAGTGCATAAACTTCATTTTCATTCATCAAAGCATTCTTATTAAAGGTGTACCTAGAAATTAATCTTTGTTCTTTATTTACCTTAAATGGCATTTCATCATAAACATCATTCAAATTCAATAAATGGTCACACAAATTTTCACCTGAAGCTTGGATGCTTGGACATAAAGGGTTAGATTTTACCTTTTGCACATTTTTATTTACCAAAACTTGGTGAGGATTTGCAATTTTCTCTTCTACATCATGGTATTTATCTTCATTGATTACCCGTTCATCAAACATACTGAAATTGGGCACCCAATTAAAAAAATGTCCATCCTTTTCAACCATCAAATATTTTTGTTCAAGGAGTTTGGAAATTAACCTATCTTGTTGATCAATCATTTGAGTTGTTTCAAATAAATCAACCTCTTTGTCATTTGATTCCAACTCCTTGTTCACTATCCATGGTATCTCTTCATTTGAATCCTCAAAACAATCATGCAAACTAGTATCCAAATTTTCAATATCCCAACATGAAAGGGTAGATTTTACCTCTTCCTCATCCAAAATAGATGAGTCATAGGAAATTTTTACCATTTCTTCCCTTTCTTTTTCAATAAAATTTTCAATGAATTTATGTTCAACAAGATCGAAATTTGTAACCTTCTCAAATATTGTGAATGTAAGAACTTCATATGATGTAGAAGTTCCAACCTCCTGCATGTTAAGTGGAATAGAAGTTTCATCAATAGGGGTGTGAGGAAATAACACATCTTCATATCTTCCCCAACCATTGTAAAAATTGTCATCCAAATTTGTGGGATGAAACTCTATGGTATTTATGACATGATATTTTAATTCATCCATCAATTCCTTTTCTTCTTTGTCCTTGGTAGTAGGATCGTTATAATCTTCCAAAATTTTATGAGATTCTAACCCCTCTTCCAAAACAACCTCAAATTGGATAGGACTTATGATGTCTTCCTGCGAGAAAATAATTGTGTTGTCCTACATATCAATTGACACAAAGGGTTAATTAGAAGGTTTAGAGTGAGCATATTCATCTAATTCCTTCCAAGAATCAGAGTGATCATCTTCCAAAATAAAATTGTGATGCTCAAATATTTCTTCAACATCTTCCAATTCATTAACTTGTTTCTCATCGAATTCACCTTCACCTTCCTTATATGGTTCTATGACTTCCAAAAGTGGGCTACTATTTTTGTTCAATTTTGCAAGATAACTATCCTCATTTGTAACCCATGATTCGATTTTATAACAATTTGGAAGGTGAGGAATTTCTTGATCATCAATTTCAAGCCTTTCATCCAAAGTGTCTTCCAAGAACCAGTGGTGTAATTCTATTATGTCTTCCAATTCATTTATTGGTTCTCTTCTAGTTTCACTTTCAACCACTTCTTTCGATTCTATGGTAATTTGTGTCCTATCACATATCTTCAAACTAGTATGATTTAGGACACCATTATTTGAATACTCATGCACTTCTAGAAATGAATTCAGCTCTACACAATCCTCATTAGTGGATGTTGGCTTGGCAACTTGCACCTCCTCTTGTACTATATCTAAGGTGGTTATAAAATTTGGACATTCAAATTCATCCCCTTTATCATTCACCTTAGGTATCATTGGAGTGGAGGGTGCTATACTCGATGGTTGGTGTAGGTTGGCATTACTAAATCCAAAAGAACAATATTTCATGGGAACATGTTGTGCCTCCACTTTCCCTTTTTCTACCATTATTGAAACCTCATATATTCTAGGAACATATGAGTCATCAAGATTTTTCTCAATAAGTGTAGTGAGTGCGGGGGGTATGGATCCCATGTATACTTCAATAGCTTCCTCTTTCGGTATGTCCAAACTTTCCCACATTTGAGAGTACAACTCATAGAACCTCTCATTGAATTGAATCGTGGATTCATTAGGCTCTTTACAAATAGAGGTAAATTGATTTTGCAACATATCCAAGTGAACTTTATTACCAAAATGATAAATATAGGTTGCTTCTAGTCAGATACAAGAAGTCCTAACCTCCATGGGTAATTGACCATACCACAAGAATGATTTGTCATCCAAAATGTATGAGAAGAACATACAAGCAATAGCCTCATAAAAATATTTGAATTGAAATAGCATGCTCTTGTAATCATGCAATTTCTATAGATAAGTCAATTTTTGTAGGTATCCTAATGTCACCTCTTGATTAAAAAGTCGTAGAAACTCTAGTAACATTTCAGGAATTTGATGGGGTGTTCCAACCATAGGAAAATAATCATAATACTTCTGTAACATATATACCAATTTTTCTCTTAAATATACCACTTGCTCCTCAAATGTCACCATTAGTGAAACTCAAAGAATAACTTAGAACCAAATTTTTTAGTCAAATAAAAAATATCTTGCAAAGAATCATACAATGACTAACAATTTTTAAATAATTAAACCACAAATATCATCATGTTAGTATCATACAAAATATATGCATCAATTAAATCATGACATGAAAGAACATTTTCAAATTTGTGAAAAGGTTAGCATTAACACATCATAAAATAGAGAATGTTAGAATCAATGAAAGTGATCAACAAAATCTCATTAGTGAAGACCAATGTCTTTGAATAAATATTTCAAGTAACATGAACAATTTAGCATATAAATAGCAATAAAATAAATCAATTCAACTCTTCTTAGCTCTCAATGTGTTGAGTACTAAAGGAAGCCAAAGATGCTAATAAAATGAACTTGAAATATTTAGCCATCCAAAACATTCAAAGTTACACCAATATCACATTATTCCTGTATGAACAATCCAAAAGAATTAGATCAATGAATACCAATTCATGTCCTCCTTTTAGCAACACAATGTCAAGTGTTAACATAGGCCTAAATATAATAGCCAATAGGGCATGAAACATTCCACAATTAAAAATCCTATCTAGTTCTAGGGTCTCCTATCAAGGTGAACAATGGAATAAGATTACTTTGGATTTATCATTATTCACCATATGGCTTGTTGCCTTGGTAAAATAGTTTGGGATTTGTATTATTCTAATTGCTTTATTTAATTTTTGTCTTTCCTAACAACATGGAATCATCAAAAAATTATAGATGGGTGATTGGGCTAGCTCCATTAGCAATTGAAACTCTCTCAAGTCTCTTAGTATCTCTATTCTTAGCCAATGCTTTTCCCAAAAATTTAGCTATAATGATGAATAAGTACAAGAAGAGGGAATCCCCTTGCATAATACCTCTTGATGATAATATATTTGTGGGGAATCCATTGATGATAACTGAGTATGAGACTGATGATATGCAACCTTTGATCTAGTTTGTCCACTCCTTAGAGAACCCAAATTTCCTCATAACCTAGATTAAGAAGTGTCAATCCACTCTATCATCAGCTTTAGATAGGTCTAGTTAGATAAACATAGTGGGGGATTTTTTTACTTCCATAGAATGTATTGCTTCTTGGGAAAGCACTATCTAATCCACTATTTATCTACCCGTTGAGTGGTAATTTTACCCAATTGTGAAATTACACTCTCCCTTAGGGTTTTGATCTCAAAGCCCTCTCTTGCAAAGAATTTAAACAAACAACTTCTCCAAGGTCTCTACTATATTAGCATTTGTATATGTGTATTATTAATCTCAATAAAAATATATCAATTCAATGCTAGGAACACCTTAGTGATTGCAAGTAACTGTAAACAAAGGGCATGTGTTGGTTTATTTTGCCATGCTACTTTAATGATTGTTCATGAAACCAAAATAAAAGAAAATGTGAATTGGCCCTCATATGACCACAATGTAGTGTCTTAATTCCTTTTATCTTGAGGATTTTAAAGTAGATTTTATCTTCCCTTATTAAGTGGATTTTAATCAAGCTTTACCTTGCATTAAATCCTACTTTAAACATGAAAGTAAAGATTAAAATCTATATATGAATGTGAATCTGAAATGATGAATAGGCTCCTTAAATGTAGATCCTTATCATGGAGATAAAGACCTTTGATGTGAATAATAAATTATTCCTCTTTGGTGAAATTAATTTTCACAAAGAGACAATAATTTATGGCTTTAAAATAATGGACTTTAAAATGTCATTTAATTATCCCTCTTTTATGAAATAATTTATATAAAGAAAAATAATTTAATGCTTTAAAATAACAACCTTTTTAATATAACATATAAAATTACCCCCCTTCAATGAAATCAGAATTTTCATGAAGAAAGGTGCATTTATTGCTCCAAATATGGTAACTTGTGAAATGCCATAAAAGTAACCCCCTTCAATGAAATTGAAGTTTTCATGAAGGAAAGGTTATCTTATGCTTATGAATGAACATGCAGACTTTAGAAATCCGATTTACCTCCAAAACCAAATAAAAAATCTGAAATTATAAAAGCCATTAAAAACAATATTTTTCAAAAATAATTATAAAATCGAAATGACATCAAAATGAGTCCGAATCTATTACGTATGTAATATTGAAGTTCATTCTATGCAACCATGTATTTATTTTTATCATTTTAATTTTTATGATTTTTGTTTTAATGTCTAAAAATAAAAATAAAAATCTGCAAAATAAAAAGTTAGAAAAATAAAAATAAAAACTGGAAATGAAAATAAAATGCAAAAAATCCAAAAAAAGCATTTTTCATACTACCCCATCTTGCAAAACCGAAGATGTGAGAAATCTCTACATGCAACCTAGTTTATCAGAACTTGCATTTGCACAACTCTAAATAACGTGCAAGCTTCTAAGGATGAAAATAAAATTTTTTGTTTCGATACATTCACCATTGTAACCCTGAAAGGCATTAAACATGGTTTACAAATTTAAAAACAGAAAAGGGAAAAAACAAGACATTTAAAACCATGCATGCATAAATGATCTCCTTCTTTATTACTAACAAGGTGCTGAAAATCTGCCCAAAATTTTCATTAAAAAATCACAAACATATCTTTGTTTTTACATCTTATTCCCGAAAACATTTGGCCTATGCCAAAAATTCCAGACCCCTTGTTCTCTGTTTGATGGAATATTTTAAAAATGTAGAAAACTCTTCGTTTACATCTTCCTGTTTCCTTTCATTTTCCATTACTGCAAATTTCCCTCCTTCAAAAACTCATTCGTTTCCTTTTCCATGCATGTTGCAAAGTATTAGGTTTCTTTCACGTTATTTTCATAACGCCTTCAAAGTCATTGCTTTTACCCATTTATTTTCTTACATTTTGATTTAAACGAATGATACCTCCTTCCACGTGGAGGCTTTCATTGCATCTTAGATAATGAAACCTAAATGCTAAGATAGAATTAAATGGGCTATTTCACGGATAAAAGGAAACTGAATCATGAGTCTTACTAATATTACGCTTGATTTACCTCCTTTAGGCATGTAACTACATACTGTATCCTCGTAGTTATATCACTCTAGATACGCATCATCCATCCACCATTAGTAATAACTATCCTTCTTGGAGATTATAATAATGTATGTCATAATGTCCCCCTTTTGGACCTCTCCACTGTTAATGTTTTACATTGTGTTATCTCTGCGAACTTTCTCCGTGACCTGTTGTGGGTGCTCCACAACGAGCCCCAAAAAATTGGGGACCCACCTTTTTGTTTTGAAATTTCGTTGTTTGCAGTTTGTTTTAAGGGTCCATGCCTTCGTTTTTTGTCATGGGTTTTGCAATTGTTGTCGGTTCTTGTCGACAATATTTTATTGTTGATGACTTTTTCTTGTCGATGATATTTTATTGTCGACAACTTTTTCTTGTTGACGACCTTTGTCGTCATTTTCTTGTAGAAAACTTTTGTCATCATTTTCTTGTCGATGATATTTTAATTGTCAATAAATTTTCTTGTCGACGATATTTTAATTGTCAATGAATTTTCTTGTCGACGATATTTTCTTGTCGACAATATTTTATTGTCGACGTTTTTTTTATTATTTTTGACGACTTTTTGTCATCATTTTTGTTGTCGACAACTTTTATCGTCATTTTTGTTTATGACAACTTTGTCGTCAATTTTTTTTGTTTTTAGCAAGTTTATTGTCGAGTGTTGGTGTTTCTTGTCATGGGTGGTTCAGATAATGAAAACAAAATAAATAATAAAATAATAAAAATAAGTTTGTATATATATATTCTATATATATAAATTTAAAATTTAAAATAAATAAATTAGAGGATTTTTCATCATTTAAGCTTCAGTTTAATGGTAGTCATGGTGTTGATTTCTAATATGTTAATTTTGTCTTTGCAGGTAGAAGGAGACCCCATATGGACTAAGTGACAAGGAAAGACTCAACGACAATAAGGCATGAATCACATGAAACGCAATGATCGGGCTAATGGCTATGCATGGACACATCCATGGGATTGGAACCTAGGTCTCCTCTTGGCTTACGATAATAATACCTACCATGGTGGAAGACTAGATCCCACATGCTTACACAACAATAGTGACACCTTGGTTGATATGGTGAATGGCGATTTGTAGATAGGGTTTCAAAGATGAAGGTCCCAGTGGAAAGATGATGATGTGGGATGGCCAAAATTTAATGGACCCTGGTGAGAGTAAATGGGTCGAGTGGATGAACATCAAGCTTGGCAGATTGTGAAGCTAGCAACGTAGCATTATGGTTTAAATCTACATTGATGAAAGTGCAGATGTGGGAATTGGATGAGGCTTACACGGTAGAAGCATTGGTCATAGGCACCATTTGGGGTCAATAATAACAATGAGAAAGGCACTGGGCATGATGTTTGACAATGGTACAACATGGCAGAGGCCTTAGTTTACGGTAGCCATCAGGAGTCATGCATGACAATAATCGAGCACTACGAGCAACAAAATCTATCTATGGAAACTAAAATAAAATAGTAGTGGTTAGGATAAAATGGCCAGCATTCGTAGAATCTAGGCATGGGGTTGCTGAGTTGGTCCAATAACACGCAGATTCACGAGTGGATTGACGAGTAATTAACAGTGAAGGTAGTTTCTCATTGAATTAAAAATAATTATCTAAGACGGTGACCACGAGGAGGATGAATCAACAGTGTGGCATCATGAAAATTTGACAAAGACATCATTTGTGGGCATGAATAGTTTGAGTAAAGTCTCATTCAAAACAGGGTTCGAATATGCAAGCTCATGATGTGTCAACATTAGCGCTAGGATGTTTCTCTGATAAATTAAATAAATAATTAATAAAAAAAAAAACAAAAAGCAAACAATGACATATATCGAACCTCGTCACTCATGCGGAGCTTTGTGGGTGAATGGGCAACACTAGTTTTATGTTTGAATTGAAGGAGTAACACAGTTGGCAAAATTGTTAATGAAACTCGAGTGAAAGACAACGAAGATTAAGGCTATGTAGCTACCATGATGATGAAGTAAAGGATTTTATGGTGCATTCATAAATTTAATTATAATTTAATTTGTGATTTGTTTTATGTGCAGGTTATTTGTCTGCAAGATTTCAAGCGTGGAATGAAAGCTCGACAGCCATAAATATTGATGACAGACATCGTGGGCCCATGACAGCAGCATTTAGCTGGACAACGCATAGAGAGATAGTGCCGAGAGTGAATCCAACAATGAATGCAGGCCACAGTAGCACCGGCGGACAACACGAAAAATATCCAACGATATCAAAAACTAACATAACGTGGATGAGGAGCCAATTGCATGATTTTAGTTACAATCAAGTAGGTCAAAATTTAGTGGTCTGACGTAGTCAGTGAACGAGGCGGTTATAAAATGTTACATGGCAGGGTATAGCAGAGGCAAATCGGGAGTGACAGGATCGGTTTTAGAAATTTGTTGATAGTAAAGCATAAACCCTAGACGCTTTTCATAAACCCTAAATCCAACATCTACTCATATAAATTCTAGAGGCAGGCAGACAACTTTGGTTGGTTCATTGAGGGAAGTAGAATATAAGAGAGTGTGAGTGCTAAGAGTCATTGATGGGCACTGCAATCATAGTCGAATGATGGCCACTATGAATCGTCTCATGCTACAGAAGAAAAGTTGAAGGGTGAACACGCAGGAAGTGTAAGACCTTGGATTTTAAAGTTGATACCATAGAATATAAAGTTTTAATGTCTTTATTAGAATGTAATAAAGTTCTTTGAAATTTATAGTTTATAAGGTAAAGTTTCAATCCCTTTACATAAAGGGCTTTAAACTTTACATTATGTGGTATGGAATTTTAAATTTCTTTATTAGATTTTAAATGAGGATTGTTCTTAAATTTACATTTCATAATATAAAATGCCAGGTTCTTTATTACACTTTAATAAAGGTTTTAAAATTTGTATTATATAATATTAAAAATTTAAGTTTCTTTATTGGAATCTAATAAAGGTCCTTAATGTTTAGTATTATATAATATAAAATTTTAAATTTCTTTATTAAATTTTAATAAAGATCTTTTAAAATTTTATATTATAGGGTCTCACAGGAGTTATAAGGGGTGAATGAGAGTTATAAGGGGTGAATGAGAATTATAGAAAATGACAAAGCAATGTAATTTATTTGATTGTTTTGTTATTATGGAGTTAAACATTACAAAGTATGAGAAGTTGAAACAAATCGTTGCAAGAAAGTTTTAAAAAGTACTATGAGGCCATTGTATAGGGGGGCTGGAAATTGTAGAAAAAGACTATCTTTTGGAATAAAGGAGCTTTTATTTGGCAAGAGCAACTTTTGTGTGTGAAATTAAAAGGAGACTGAAACTAAGACTACTGTTATTTCTATAAATATTTCCTTTCCATTATTGCTTTTTGTATCTATTCGTTTATGCCATAAAGTGGGTTACGATAGGTGAATGATAGAATGATGCAATTATTTATTTTCTTAGAGTCTTGCATCTGATCTAATATGACTGTGTTTATGTTGTGAGTCTGTTTGTTCAGGTTGTTTTAGAATTTCATCTCATAACTTGGGGTTTTGCAGGGAGGAGATTGCTAACCAAATTAATGTTCTATTTTGGTTTTTCCAGCTAACTTTTGTAGATAATATTTATGTTTTATTTTCTTGATATTTAGATTAATCTTATCTTAAAAGCTGATTTTCTGATTCTGGTCCATTCCAGAATTTTTTGCATTTGTTTTCATCCTATTCTGGTCCATTCCAGAATTTTTGCTATTGTTCATTGATTCTGGTCCATTTCAAAAAAAAATTCATTTGTTTTCATTCTATTCTGGTCCATTCCAGAATTTTTGCTAATTGTTCCTTGATTCTAGTCCATTCCAAAATTTTTGTAGCTAGTTGATTTCTTGATTTTGGTCCATTCCAAAATTTATGTTCATAAATAGTTTTTTTAGTGCCATGAATTATCTATGTTATAAATAAGGTAAATAAATCTACCAAGAGTGTGCTCTGCGTCTGCGCTTGAGAAAGCGATCTGCTCACACTAGAAATTGGAGGGTTTGTTTATAGATCTAGTGTTTCCCAAAGAAAACTAGGGATTAATAGCGGAGAAGAGAAAGCCGCTTCTAGATCCACTTCTTTAATTTAGATTTTCATTCTTGCATCTCCAAACACCTTCATCTAATTTTTAGACAAAAACATGGGTTTAGGAGGGCTACTAATTCCAGATGCACATTAAGTCAGATCAAGTGAATGAATCCTAACTTTCTAACTTACTAATTTTTGCTAACATTAAATGCTAACATTACTAACTTTACTAACACCAAATGCTAATATAGGGGTAGTGGAACACTTTTAAATGAAGATAAAACGAATCCGCTAACTCTAACAATGAACCTCATGTTAAAGGTACGGAGCTTAAAATGAAGTGGCTTATACCACACACTTTCTCATTTGGAATATTTTTAAGCTGAAGATAAAAAAGGTTACTAACTAGGATTCGGGTAGATCACTTTAATCTCAAGAGCATTAAAAAAAGTTATCTTCACATTTGGTTGTTTTAATGTATTATGGTTGTAAAGTACTTGTTTGAATCATTAAAGGTCCCTTGTTAACTGTTACTTGCATGGTTTAATTTATTCTAGTATACATTCATTTATTTCCTTTCGTCTTGATTGATTACATGCACATAAATGTTTTTTCATAAGAACCTTGGAGAAATGAATAATGCTACTTAATTTCTTTGCAAGAGAGAGTTTCTTGTTTGATACTCTATTTTTGGTGATCATTTTGCTATAGGGCAAAATATTCACTCAACATTTTGGCGCTAGAAGGAGGGCCTTCTTTATTGCTTTGTGATTGCGATCTATTCTAACGATTAACATGGGTAGTTTTGTTTCCACCTATTGTGATTGCAGGTATAGCCTTTATCTGTTTTCTTTTGCAAGTGAGTTGAGAGAAGTCTTTTAGAATTCTAGAGTTTTCAAGCTGGCCCAACCTGAGTACATAGCTACTAGGTCCAAAAATACAGGGGAAACTATTTTCCAAAGCCTTTCTCCCACTGCTAGGAAGCCGAGAAACAAAACATTAGAGATCAAAATACCACCCAATGTACTTGAGTTAGGAGCTTCTTTAGACTCAAGTACGTCTAGTGGGCCTGAGCCCCTAGTTTCAAACGTGATAGCTACACCAAGTGTGTCTGTCCCCATCATTACAAGTGTTGCTATTGTTCCTATAGGGTCGATACCCTTTAATAACATGACCCAACAACAACAACAACAGCCACTTGCCCTTTGGTATGGTGTGCAAAGGTCTCCATTGGATATCCCTGGGGTAGTCCATGACTTGCCTAGAAATATTGAAAAGGGATTGCTTAAATTATTGCATGATGGTCCCATAACAGCCAAAGAACATGTCCAAATTTACAAGGATTACATGTTTAGACAAGGAGTTACCCATGAAGATATCACTTGTCAAATTTTTCCTACTAGTCTAGACAGTACGACCAATGAATGGTACAAAAATCTTCCTGTAGAGTCCATTAATTCATGGGCCAAATTAGAAACTACCTTTATTAGCCAATTTCAAATGTTGTTGGATCCTTCCATAATTTATAATTTATTCATATCATGCAAAAGGTTACCCAATGATCCCATAAGAACATTCAATTAGAGGTTCCAAAATTTGTATACTAATTTGACTCGCCACTTTGCAGTAGATCCTGCGGTGGCCTTGCAACTATACTTTGGAGCATTATATCCATTAACATCCTTGTTGGCTAGAAGGAATCTGTAGGTTACGATGCTTTCGTTAGCTTATGTGGAGACAATGACCCTTGAAAAACAAATGAATTTACCAGGAGTAGGGTTGTCTCAATTGAATGGGATTGGAAAATATGGTCCCTACAGTTAATTCGCCATGATGAATCAATTAATGGCACCACAAGTTCCATCAATGAAAAATTTCCAACAACCATCTCAAGTCGCATCATTTCCCACTTATCCTAATGCCTCTGTTCCAACACAAGCATTGATTCCAAATAACCCGATGACCTTGCCTGGGTTTAGTATGGGAAATAACTTGTTGACCATACCTGGGTTTACTTCGATTAGTACGACAAGCCCAATGACTTATCCAAAAATCACTCCTATTCAAAGTGTGAATCCAGGATGGAATCAAAGTGCCCAAACCCAAGCCATTGTACCTATTCCAGGGGTGGCTAATGCAACAAATACAACTGGGCCCAAAATTATAGTGCCTCAACCACAAGGGCCTGAATCCGTGATAGAAGACATGAAGGAAACATTGGCCAAAGTTTTGGTTACTGTGGGAAATTTTAATAAAAAATTTGACCAAGTCATTGGTCATAACCAACCTCATAACCATAGAGGAAAAGGAACATAAAACACACACCCTAATAATGGACGAGTACCCAATATCGTAGCCAATCAAGTAAATGTATCGAAATATTTTGGAGAGTTAAGATCTTGTGATAATGATTGCCCGTATTGTTGCCATGGAAATCAGGAGTCTATGTTGACTGAAGTTATACATCCCCAAGAAAGTGAAGAAGAGGAGAATGTTGAGGTTTTTGGAAAAGAAGATGAAGAAAAATTGGAAGTTCATGCCAATAAACGTTTTGGGAAAGGAAATAACAAGTATTACACAAGGAGTTCTAAGGATCCCAAAACTTCCTCTACCCCTCCAAACAACCCATTACTTCCTCTTGATTTCAAAGGAGATGTCAATCCACCTCCAAAAATGGTGAAGTCTAAGTTAGTGCAAAACATGTCAAATTCAAAAAAACCCACTTATGACTTGATAGAAGACATGAAGAAAACTAAATCTAATGTCTCAATGTATGATATGTCCCAAATTTTAGGCCAAGAAGTAAGTCCACAAAAATGTTTGGATCCACCTACCCAATTTCATGAAGCTAAGGGTGTTGAGTCCCAATTGGTTTTGAAAAGGGAAAAATGAGACGTACCCGCCTTTATTATAACCATTGTTGGTAGAAATTTACACAATTGTCTAATAGATTCAGGGGCCTCTACTAGCATTATGCCCCTAGAAATATGTCAAAAATTGGGACTTACACCAAAACCTTCTAAAAGCAAGATGGTGCAACTGGATAGATCGGCCATGGAGGTAGTGGGAGAATTAAGTGATATTCTTATTCAGGTCAACTCAGAACCTAGGGTTCAACATCACATAGATATATTGGTACTTAACATTCCTATCAAATATGGCATGGTGTTGGGAAGATATTGGAGCAAGAACCTAAATGGATACGTTGTAACAGACTCTTCACATATGTGGTTGCCTTGGAGAGGAGTGGCCAACCAAATTCAAATTTATAGTGAACCTAGGCTCAAGGAAATGATAACAGAATACAACAAACCTAATGAGATTCAATACATTGAAACTGAATTAGGAGCCTATTTCTTGGACGTAGAAATTCCTAAGAATTCTCAAAATGGAAGTATTGGATGCAATTATTCTGAAGAACACCATAAGGTTTGGACTCTAAGATTTTATGGATCCAAGTCCAAACAAGGGGTGGGAGCTGGTATTGAACTTTCGTGTCTAGACATAAAACCTATGTTGGCTACCTATAGATTACAGTTCCCAGCCACCAACAATGTGGCAGAATATGAGGCCTTGATTTTCAGACTCCAATTGGCCCTTCGGAAGAAAATCAAATGTATCAAGGTCTTAGGTGATTCTGAATTTGTGGTAAAACAAGTTAAATTACAATATACATGTAAGAACAAGTGGCTCAGCCTTTATCAAACTAGATTTAGAGATTTAATAAACGAATTTGATGCTTTTAACATATCTCTAATCTCTAGAAAATGCAATCGTTTGGCAGATTCTTTAGTCGTAGCTGCTAGCATGCTTAAACTAGTGGATCACAAGAAGTGCAAGAAATTTTCCATAGAATTACTCCCTTGCCCCTCGAAACCTGATAACGTCACGAATTTCCAAGTCTTTGATAGTGACAAACATATATTCAATTTTGTCACTAATTCTGGTATCTTTGAAAATCAGGTTATTGATGAAGACGAGAGGGGGCAAGAGGAGGCAAATTTGAAAATGGAAGCTACTGGAAAATGGAATGAGATGCCAAATGGGATGGCATCATTAGAGAAAAAGTTTGATATTGGATACCAACCGAAAGGAGGGAGAAAATTTCCATCTCCCAAAGAGGCTTTTGACTCAGTCAATATTGAAAGTGTAGAAAACCCTTATGAAATATTCATTGCAAAGGCATGCACCAAACATGAAAATAATTCCATTGCCAATGCATTGAAGGAATACATAGATTTCATAGCTTGCAGCTATAAGGAGTTGAGAAATTATGATCAGAATGTTATAATGTATACAATTCCTTTGAAGCCATAATCCAAACCCTTTAGGCAAAGATAGAGGCCAGTCAATCCATTACTAGAGCCCTTGATAGAGAAAGAGGTAAAGCGACTATTAGAAGCTAAAATCATCTTTCCTATTAGGCATTCCACATGAGTTGCTAACTTGGTCCCTATGAGGAAAAAGAGTGGAGAGATAAGGCTATGTATTGATTTTAGAAATATGAATAAGCCCTCACAAAAGGACAATTACCCTCTACCTACCATTGAAGAAAACCTTCAAAAGGTAAATGGGTCAGAAATGATGTCATTCCTAGATGGCTATTTAGGATACAATCAAGTCCTCATCCATACAAATGATAGGATGAAAACTGCATTCACCACAAAATGGGGCACTTTTGCATATAGGAGAATACCTTTTGAATTGTTGAATGCAGGTGCCACATTCCAACGAGCCATGGACTTTGCCTTTAAGGGGCTCATCGGTAAGTGCATTATTGTCTATGTAGATGACATTCCTAGATTTTCTAAGAACAGGGAAAACCATGTCAAGGATCTAAGGAAATTTCTCCAAATCTATAGGGAACATGGCATTTCACTCAACCCAAAGAAGTGCATTTTTGGGGTAACGGAAGGAAAATTATTGGGACATGTAATATCCAAAGATGGAATTTCCATTGATCCTGAAATAATAGATGCCATACAACAAATTTATTTTCCCAATAGCAAAAAAGAATTGAGATCATTTTTTGGGAAGATTAATTTTGTTAGAAAATTTATTTTAGGTGTTTTAGAAATTGCAAAAACCTTGAACGATATGTTGAAGAAAGAGGCCCAAATAAAATGGACAAATTAAAATAGGGATGCTTTCAAAAGAATCAAGGATGTGATTTCTAGAGCCCCAGTTTTAGTGAGTCCTGATTATGCGAAGCCTTTCTACATTTACACATTTTCTTCAGACCATTCCTTTGCGAGTGTTCTAACTCAGAAGAGTGAACGCAAATTTGAAAATCCTATTGCCTTCCTTAGTACTCCTATCAAAGATGTGAAATTGAGATATTCCATCTTGGACAAGCAAATGTATGCCTTATTTAAGACTATTAAAAAATTTAGACATTATATAGTCCACAATAGGGTGTTTGCTATAGTCCCAGATCCTGTAGTTAAAGCCATGTTTATACAAAATGAATTGGGTGAAAGACGAGGTAAGTGGATCTCAAATCTTCAAGAATTTTATCTTGAAATTCAACCTATGAAGATAGTGTGGGGACAAGGTTTGGTTAAGGCCATAGCAAAAAATAATCCTTTAGTTTCATGTCAGCATTATGAAATAGCAGATATAACTGAAGATAAGTGGTATGTAGATGTTGTGTATTTTTTACTAAATGGTAAGTGTCCACCACATTTAAATTCTACTCAACGAAGAGCCTTGCATCTAATATCTACTAATTTTCTAATCAGATCCGGTGCATTATACAATAAAAACCATGAAGTAATTTACCTTCATTGCGTTGATCGAAAATAGGTAGCACAAATACTCAAGGAATTCCACGATAAGTATGGGACATGACATGGGTCTACTAATGCCACAACCCATCAAATCCTTATATCTGGTTACTATTGGCCTCAATTGTTCAAATATGCTCATGCTCATGTGAGGTCATGTCATACTTGTCAAATTGTAGCAAATAGAGAAAGGGGTGCTTCTATGCCATTACAATCTATAATTGAGTCTAGACCTTTTGCACAATGGGGTTTGGATTTTGTGGGGATCATCAGTACCAATTCATCCTATTCCCATAAATACATTCTCATAGCCACAGATTATTGCACAAGGTGGACATAAGCTATCCCCACTAAAAATGCCACTTCAAAAGTTGTTATTAAATTCTTAGAGGATAACATTGTCACTCAATTCGGAATGCCTAACTCCATTGTATGTGATAACGGTTCCACTTTCTCCTCTCTGGAATTTGCAAATTGGGCATTCGACAACATGGTGAGTTTGAAGTTTTCTTCCAATCACTATCCACAAGGTAATGGCTTGGTTGAGTCTTCTAATAAGAATTTGTTATGTGTCATTAAAACGTTGCTTGAAAGAAATCCTAGAGATTGGAATAACAAACTTAAGTTGGCTCTCTAGGCTGATAGAATCATAATCAAGGAATCATTAGGAACATCTCCTTACCACTTAGTTTATGGACAAGATCCTATTTTTTCCACAAATCTTAAGTTACAAACATTACATTTCATGAAATATTACCTTGGAACTGATAATAAAATGGAAACTAGACTAACACAATTGATGCATCTGGATGAAAAGAGGGATAAGGCTATGCTTCACTTTAGTAAACACCAAGATGTAGTAAAGAGGTGGTTTTATAAAAGGTCTAGAGTCAAAAAATTTAAAGTTTCAGATTTAGTGTTGTTGTGGGATAAGAGACATGAGAGGAAAGGAGATCATGATAAATTTGATTACTTATGGTTGGATCCTTACCAAATTTCAGAAGTCCTAGGTGAAAACAGCTTTAGATTAAAAACCTTGGATGAAAAATATTTTGCTTTATCCTTCAATGGGATACATTTAAAACACTATTTCCAGGCCTGAAATGACAAGGCATGGTTTTATATGTAAATATGTCATGATTTGTTTTGTGTGTGCAGATTTGTTTTTTTTGTGTGTTTTAAGATTTTGCTTTCAACCTTTATTTTAGCATGATGAGGTTGTTCTGAATAATGTTTTGAGGCATTTTGATTGCATTGTTATTTTTCTTAGCTTGGTGTGTTGGTCATTGGACCAGTTTTGGGCTTGATAAAAAAAAAAAAGATAAAAGAGAAGGGGCTAGCAAAGATGTTAGTTTGTATCCTTATCAATGTTTTAAGACTAGAAGTATAAGAAACAACAAAATTGTATTACAAAAAGCTCCACGAATACTGCAAACACATTAAAGAATATCATTTGAAATTTGGGATACATGAAAGTTGTCAATTTTGCAAGATAGGATGAAGCATTTTGTATAATCCATCTTACTCATTTGTTTTCAGGATACATTGCATAATAACTTTGAGTCTCATTCCATTCCATATTTCAAAGACAACCACCAAAAGCATGTCAGACCCTCTTAGGATCATTGCACAATAAACATTAAGTAAGGTCTTAATATTGGAAACTAATACCACATTGTCTTGAATTAGACATGTTCCACACATGTAAAGAACATCTTGGGCAAAATGGTTGAAACCATACTTGGAAAATAAAGTGAGGCGAAAAGAATTTTTCTTGTCTGTCCCATCATGCAAAACATAGTCCATGAAGCAATGGTTTTAACCACTCCCAAAATACTTGAAACCCATTTGGATTGGAAGGATCGTACTACATGTCCCTCATAAGGATGAGTAGTCATCCCTAAGATTCAAGGAATCCATCATTACTCCACCTCCATCATATCATTAACTATTGGAATGGAAGGATAGTACTACATGTCCCTTGCAAGGATGGGTAGTCATCCCTAAGGTTCAAGGAAGCCATTACTACTCCACCTCCATCACATCATTTGAGTTGGAAGAATCGTACTACGTGTCCCTCACAAGGATGGGTAGTCATCCCTAAAATTCATGAAAGCCAAAGCCAAAGCCTGGACTATAGGGTTGATCTCCATCGGGTCTATAGACACTTGAGTAGAAGTGGAGTAGGCTCATGCATGGTGACATGTCTCATTTAAAAGCAAGACCTCTAACCGCTGACATGGAAAGGCTAGCATGGCAGTTTTATCCATAACAGGTTTAATCATTTTGCTTAAGATGAGGTAATAAACTCAAATCAAAGTAGTAAGGATAGGGTTAAATTCTCATCATGCTTAGGTTGAGAATCTGATTCCCCAAAGCTCTGATTTCACTTACACATGCACATTGGTTCAATATGGTAGTGGCGCATAACCAACCTTGATATTGGGTATATGAACTCTATTCATACATGATTGGTCCTAAGAGGGTTTGATAGTTTTAATGTTTCTGCTCATGCTACTAAAAGTTATGAGTCCTTGCAAAGTAGGTCAGTCATAGTTTATTATTCTGGCAATGCATTCAATCTTGCATAGACCCTCCATGATTCATTATATGCATTCATGTGAAAATGGCAATAGAATGTGGAACTATCTCAAACGATAAAGAACGAATCACTATGCACACATTGAGCTGATGTTGAATGATTCTAATGTTTCATTTATTTCTGGTCTATTTATATTCTTTGGATATTTTCTAATGCTTGCAGTTGAGTTGTATGTTTTTAGGTTGGGTTCTCACTGAAATTCTCAAGAGCATTTCCCTAGCAGAGTTGTCATTTGTTGTGGCTGCTCCACAACGAGCCCCAAAAAATTGGGGACCCACCTTATTGTTTTGAAAGTTCGTTGTTTGCAGTTTGTTTTAAGGGTCTATGCCTTCATTTTGTCGTGGGTTTTGCAATTTTTGTCGGTTCTTGTCGACAATATTTTATTGTTGATGATTTTTTATTGTCGATGACTTTTTCTTGTCGACGATATTTTATTGTCGATAAATTTTTCTTGTTGACGACTTTTGTCGTCATTTTCTTGTCAACGACTTTTGTCATCATTTTCTTGTCGACGATATTTTAATTGTCAACGAATTTTCTTGTCAACGATATTTTCTTGTCGACAATATTTTATTGTCGACATTTTTTTATTGTTGTCGATGACTTTTTGTCATCATTTTTGTTGTCGACAACTTTTATTGTCATTTTTGTTTATGACAACTTTGTCGTCATTTTTTTTTGTTTTTAGCAAGTTTATTGTTGAGTGTTGGTGTTTCTTGTCATGGGTGGTTCAGATAATGAAAAAAAAAAATTGTATATATATATTCTATATATATAAATTTAAAATTTAAAATATAAAATAAATAAATTAGAGGATTTTTCGTCATTTAAGCTTCAATTTAATGGAAGTCATGGTGTTGATTTCTAATATGTTAATTTGGTCTTTGCAGGTAGAAGGAGACTCCATACGGACTAAGTGACAAGGAAAGACTCAGTGACAACAAGGCATTAATCACATGAAACGCAATGATCGGGCTATTGGCTATGCATGGACATGTCCGTGGGATTGGAACCTAGGTCTCCTCTTGGCTTACGACAATAATCCCTACCATGGTGGAAGACCAGATCCCACATGCTTACACAACAACAGTGACACCTTGGTTGATATGGTGAATGGCGATTTGTAGATAGGGTTTCTAAGATGAATGGCCTAGTGGAAAGATGATGATGTGGGATGGCCAAACTTTAATGGACCCTGGCAAGAGTAAATGGGTCGAGTGGATGAACATCAGGCTCGACAGATTGTGAAGATAGCAACACAGCATTATGGTCGAAATCTACATTGATGAAAGTGTAGATGTGGGAATTAGATGATGCTTACACGGTAGAAGCATTGGTCATAGGCACAATTTGGGGTCGATAATAACAACAAGAAAGGCACCGAGCATGAAGTTTGACAATGGTACAATGTGGCAGAGGCCTTAGTTTGCTGTAGCCATCAGGAGTCATGCGTGACAGCAATCGAGCACTACGAGCAACAAAATCTATCTATGGCAACCAAAATAAAATAGTAGTGCTTAGGAGAAAACAACCAGCATCCATAGAATTTGGGCGTGGGGTTGCTGAGTTGGTCCAATAACACGCAGATTCACGAGTGGATTGACGAATAATTAACAGTGAAGGTAGTTTCTCATTGAATTAAAAATAATTATCTAAGATGGTGACCATGAGGAGGATGAATCAACAGTGTGGCATCATGAAAATCTAACAAATACATCATTTGTGGGCATGAACAATTTGAGTAAAGTCTCATTCAGAATAGGGTTTGAATATGCAAGCTCACAATGTGTCAACATTAGCGCTAGGATGTTTCTCTGATAAATTAAATAAATAATTAATAAATAAAAAACAAAAAGCAAACAACGACATAGATCGAACCTCGTCACTCATGTGGAGCTCTGTGGGTGAATGGGCAACGCTAATTTTATGTTTGAATTGAAGGAGTAACACAGCTGGAAAAATTGTTAATGAAACTTGAGCGAAATACAACGAAGATTAAGACTATGTAGCTACCATGATGATGAAGTAAAGGATTTTATGGTGCATTCATAAGTTTAATTCTAATTTAATTTGTGATTTGTTTTGTGTGTAGGTTATTTGTTTGCAATATGTCAAGCATGGAATGAAAGCTCGATAGCCATAAATATTGACGGTGGACATCGTGGGCCCATGACAGCAACATTTAGCTGGATAGCGCATAGAGAGATAGTGTCGAGAGTGAATCCAACAATGAATGCAGGCCACAGTAGCACTAGCAGACAACATGGCAAATATCCAGTGATATCAACAACTAACGTAACGTGGATGAGGAGCCAATTGCATGATTTCAGTTACAACCGAGTAGGTCAAAATTTAGTGGTCTGACGTAGTCAATGAATGAGGCAGTTATAAAATGTTACATGGTAGGGTATAGCAGAGGCAAATCAGGAGTGACAGGACCGGTTTTAGAAATTTGTTGATAGTAAAGCATAAACCCTAGATGCTTTTCGTAAACCCTAAATCCAACATCTACTCATATAAATTCTAGAGGCAAGCAGATGAATTCATTTGGTTCATTGAGGGAAGCATAATCTAAGAGAGTGTGAGTGCCAAGAGTCATTGATGGGCACCGCAATCGTAGTCGAATGATGGCCACTATGAAGCGTCTCATGCTATAGAAGAAAAGCCGAAGGGTGAACGCGCAGGAAGTGTAAGACCTTGGATTTTAAAGTTGATACCATAGAATATAAAGTTTTAATGTCTTTATTAGAATGTAATAAAGTTCTTTGAAATTTATAGTTTATAAATAAAGTTTCAATCCCTTTACATAAAGGGCTTTAAAATTTACATTATGTGGTATGGAATTTTAAATTTCTTTATTAGATTTTAAATGAGGATTGTTCTTAAATTTACATTTCATAATATAAAATGCCAGGTTCTTTATTACACTTTAATAAAGGTTTTAAAATTTGTATTATATAATATTAAAAAGTTAAGTTTCTTTATTGGAATCTAATAAAGGTCCTTAATGTTTAGTATTATATAATATAAAATTTTAAATTTTTTTATTAGATTTTAATAAAGATCTTTTAAAATTTTATATTATAGGGTCTCACAGGAGTTATAAGGGGTGAATGAGAATTATAGAAAATGACAAAGCAATGTAATTTATTTGATTGTTTTGTTATTATGGAGTTAAACATTACAAAGTATGAGAAGTTGAAACGAATCGTTGCAGGAAAGTTTTAAAAAGTACTATGAGGCCATTGTATAGGGGGGCTGGAAAATTGTAGAAAAATACTATCTTTTGGAATAAAGGAGATTTTATTTGGCAAGAGAAACTATTGTGTGTGAAATCAAAAGGAGACTGAAACTAAGATTGCTATTATTTCTATAAATCTTTCCTTTGCATTATTGCTTTTTGTATCTATTCGTTTATGCCATAAATTGGGTTACGATAGGTGAATGATAGAATGATGCAATTATTTATTTCCTTAGAGTCTTGCATCTGATCTAATCTGACTATGTTTATGTTGCAAGTCTGTTAGGTCAGGTTGTTTTAGAATTTCATCTCATAACTTGGGGTTTTGCAGGGAGGAGATTGCTAACCAAATTAATGTTCTATTTTGGTTTTTCTAGCTAACTTTTGTAGATAATATTTCTATTTTATTTTCCTGATATTTAGATTAATCTTATCTTAAAAGCTGCTTTTTTGATTCTGGTCCATTCTAAAATTTTTTGCATTTGTTTTCATCCTATTCTGGTCCATTCTAGAATTTTTGCTATTGTTCATTGATTCTGGTCCATTCCAAAATTTTTGCATTTGTTTTCATTCTATTCTGGTCCATTCCAGAATTTTTGCTAATTGTTCCTTGATTCTGGTCCATTCCAAAATTTTTGTAGGTAGTTGATTTCTTGATTCTGGTCCATTCCAGAATTTATGTTCATAAATAGTTCTTTTATTGCCATGAATAATCTAAGTTATAAAGAAGGTAAATAAATCTTCCAAGAGTATGCTCTGTGTCTGCGCTTGAGAAAGCGATCTGCTCAAACTAGAAATTTGAGGGTTTTTTTACAGATCTAGTGTTTCCCAAAGAAAACCAAGGATTAATAGCGGAGAAGAGAAAGCCACTTCTAGATCCAATTCTTTAATTTAGATTTTCATTCTTGCTTCTTCAAACACCTTCATCTAATTTTTAGAAAAAAACATGGGTTTAGGAGGGCTACTAATTCCAGATGCACATTAAGTCAGATCAAGTGAATGAATCCTAACTTTCTAACTTACTAATTTTTGCTAAAATTAAATGCTAACATTACTAACTTTACTAACACCAAATGCTAATATAGGGGTAGTGGAACACTTTTAAATGAAGATAAAACAAATCTGTTAACTCTAAAAATGAACCTCATGTTAAAGGCACGGAGCTTAAAATGAAGTGGCTTATACCACACACTTTCTCATTTGGAATCTTTTTAAGTTGAAGATAAAAGAGGTTACTAACTGGGATTCGGGTAGATCATTTTAATCTCAAGAGCATTAAAAGAAGCTATATTCACATTTGGTTGTTTTAATGGATTATGGTTGCAAAGTACTTGTTTGAATCATTAAAGGCCCCTTGTTAACTGTTACTTGCATGGTTTAAGTTATTATGGTATACATTCATTTATTTTATTTAGTCTTGATTGATTACACACACATGAATGTTTGTTCACAAGAACCTTGGAGAAATGAATAATGCTACTTAATTTCTTTGCAAGAGAGAGTTTCTTGTTTGATACTCTAGTTGTGGTGATCATTTTGCTATAGGGAAAAATATTCACTCAACACGACCATCCATGGTTTGGTCCTCTAAATTGACGATCACTCCCGACGCAACCCGTGTGGCCTTGTCGCCTACCAATATTTGTTCATATGGCCCACATAGGCCCCACTTATCCTTACTATATATACATAGGCCACCTAAGTTTACTCATTCCTGAGGTGATTCTGTCCCGTTCGTGATGCCATGGCATACTTGTTGTTATAGACGACCTCCATCACTAGGCTATAACCATATTTTTTGGTAGTGTTCTGTAATTGCACTGCTACTGCTTATCACGAGATCACTCTGATGCTATTGGAAATGCACTAGAAGCCCATCTTCCTAGATTCTATCAAATGCGTCATCACTTTGCCAAAAACAATGATGGTTCTTTGTGGTGGGTGGACATTACGAATCACCTTGGATTTTTCATAACGAACACACCATATTTTCTTTTGAAATTATGAGTGTCTTTGGCGTTTAATGTGCCATCAACCCACTGTCAAATTTTCTCTTCACCATTCCAATGTTATTGATATTATTGCTACCACTTTTGACATGGTGTCCTCTAGTATCGTGAACTACCACACCCCCAATACATCTTCTGCATTGATGTACTTGTCACATCACAACTATTGACTTGTTGTTGCCTCATTGTGTAACCTTAAACCGCAAAAAATATTCACTACATCACTATAACGTTGACGCCCAGGGATAAAAACTCGTCACTTGACCACTGTTACCACATGTTGTTCGTCGATATTGTGCTTATGAACCTTTGGCAATATGACCTCTCCATTTTGCAAACTTTGCACATAAAACGTTCTCTATGATGCGATAAACCCACCGATCTCACCTTCCACCACCAATTTCTTGGTTTAAATGCAATCCTGAAAAAAAGTAGATTGTCAATGGCGGTATATGAGAAGCCTCCTGATGAAAATGTCATAATTAATCATAGCATTGCTACGCAAAACAACATTCGATTTCAAAATCCCATGAAATCCCAAATCATCTACATTGGGCAATGGTCCCTGTCATGGTGTTGTCGAACCTTCGATGTTGTCGACATTCTTCTCGGGACTCCATCGTGCCATGATAATGCATCCTGACTCCCCTTACCATATCGAATCGAGCTTGTCTTTCACTGATATATGTTTGATCATGAGAGTATCCTGCGATGTCTCCAAAATGAATATTTTTTGTTCCTTGTCATCTCGTCTCGTGTTGTTACCTATATTGCTTCATCACACCTCGCGTTCCCCGAGACCTAACTTCTATGAATCTACATCAATTATTATCTAAGGGATTTACACTGCCTCCTCAACTTTCATCTTCAAGATCGATGCTCCTACACTTGTTTGATACTATCGAACATCGAACACCTTTGCATTAAACTCCAAATGGATGCCATCCACAAGTTGTCGTTGCTAGAAAAATTTTGTCACTCATAGTGGATGATTTCCCTCCCATTAAACACAAATAATACTCATAAGGGGGGGTCAAACAAGGTCATATTCCCAGCATGGCACTACTATTATCGAATTTCGACAAATTTTTAGCCACGTGTGCGCTCGGTGTATCCACAAAAATTGATGTTGTGTCTGCTACATCCACTCCCTGATCGTTGGTCTTGAATTCTTGAAGTTCATATTAAGATGCTACCTTGCCATGGATCTCGTCCTTTGACTATCACTATGGTGTCAAAATGTAGACCCCTTTCTTGTTGTGGGCTATACCATCATTTTCTCATCTACCAAAGAATCTTTGTGATGTTTGCCTATGATTTCACAAAGACATCATCGCATTGTCGTGTCAAGATCGAAGTCCTGTCGTCCATCATGCTCCTACGTTGTGTTGTCTTGGTTGATGGGGTCCATGCGATATCATCCATTCATTTTTTTGACCTCAAATACTACGCCCATGCTCATTTCCTCATACTTGATGAATAATAACTCTCATTCCTCTGGCGAGTCATCCATGGCTTCTCGGTACCTGCAAAACCTCAATGTTAAAAGGGCCTAAAGTTAGCCATACAAAAAATAAATAAAATCAAAACCTAAAGCCTATTTACAACCATAACTAAAATCAATATATTTAGGGTCCAATAAAACTTTTTTGTATTATATATATATATATATATATATATATATATATATATATATATATATATATATATATATATATAATGAAGTGAAGTTTTATTTTATTACGATACTTATTTTGCTTTTACATATTATACTTTTTTATTTTATTATTATTATTATAATATTTATTTATCATATATGTTTTTTTTAATTATTATTATTATATGAAATATAATAATAATAATAATAATAATAATAATATTATTATTATTATTGTTATTTTATTACTTTTTTATTTTATATTATTATTATATATAAAATATATAATAATAATAATGCTTCCTTCATTTTTATTATTTTTTTTATGATTTTTTTTATTCTAAACTTTAAATACCAAAGGCTATGAAATCAAAACATTAATAAAAGTAAACTAGCAAATAAAGCAAACAGAAATCCAAACTTCACTAGACATAACCAAAGGAATACCAAAAGACATTACTTCACGAAGGACCTTAGAATTCGGACTAAACTCATGGATAGGGACATCCCAAACTCATCGTACGAAGAAGACCAAAAACTCCCAAAACGAAATTGAAAGGTGGGTCCCCAATTTTGGGGCTAGTTGTGGAGAAGCCACAAAAAATGACGACTCTACTGGGAAATGCTCCTGGGCATTTCAATAAGAACCCAACCTGAAATGAAAACATGCAAGATTAGCAAGACATAATAATTTAGCAACGTCTCAAGAAGGTGGGGGTAAACATCTTCAGAATGAAAACAACTAATCCATCTGCCTTTGCTTAGTGTGTGCAAAAGTGATTTATTTTTGTATTTCTGAAAGTCCTCAAGATTCCATCATCCCTTTCTGCATTAGGCTATGAAGTACAACTCATGAAGTGAAGACTTTTATAGATAGAGCCCCACTACCAGTCAGGCGTCTATAGCATCAGTGAGGTTTATCTAACTTACCCACGTGTTTGCTTAATGCTTTGTAAATCCCATCTATCCTAGGTGTGTGTAGACTTTCAATGCTCATTCTCTCTCTTGTTTTCTAATTTTTTTTCTCTTTTTTTTTCTCCTTTTTTTTTCTTTTTTTTCACTTCTTTTTTTTCTCTCTTTTTTTTCTCTCTTTCTATGTATCAAACTTTGCCTAGCCAAGGACCTACTGCCAGTCAGGTTTCTATAGCCCCAATGGAGTTTTCCTCAACTAGATGACAAATTTCAAGAAATCTGTTGCATAGCTTGTACCTATGGAACTCTTGCAAAGCATCAAGTCTCACTAAGGTTAGAAAGCCAATGAGTAGAGCGCTTTAGATTTTTTCCTAGGGTTGTAAATCAAGACAACTTCATCCTTCTTAATTCCATAAACATAGTTTAATTTGTGTGAGTCCCATGTGGATCTTTGGCTAATCTTTCATTGTTCCACTTTCCACCATTTTGATCCCCAAAATTTGAGCATAATCACCAAATAACTCATCCCCCTTTTATCGGGTTCATTGGTTTTCATATCAAGTACTCCAACCTACTAAATAAAGGAGCTTCAAAAATACCAGAGACCAAAAGTTAGTGACCGCGAAATATTACCCCTAAGCAAAGGGAACAACCCATGACACAAAATTAAGAACACACACCAAAACTATGTCCAACCAAAAATTAAGGACAAAGCCAAAACAAAAAGCAAAAATCCAAAACTATATACAAATGTACAATATGGTACAAGATGGTGCAAAGTTTGGACTATCACTTTCCTGGATCCCAAACATGATTAGAACATTTCAAAATGCATATAACATGATAATCATGCCAAATGTTGTAGGAATCCAACAAAAACAATATTAAACCAAACAATGCAACAAACTTCAACTTGCCTCTCTCACCCCAACAATTTGATTTAGTTCCATTAACAATATCATAGGTGAGATTCAGATCATTAAATTGATTACACAACATTTGATTTTCAATTGTTTCTTGTCTATTCTTTAAAATGTCAATTTCACAACTCAATTCCAAATTTAGAACTAGGCTTTCTTTTTCGAATAAGAAATCTTGCAAACAAGAGTCTATTTCTAAAAATTTCAAAGCCAATTCATTATTCATGTTTTTAGGCCAATCAAATTTATGCAAAAAATTACAAGTATCTAGGATATTTACTAAATGGGAATCATTATAAGCTTTTATCCTAGATTCAATAATTAATTGCTGATGAATTTGATTCAACAATTGAAATGCATCAACTTCTTTTTCATTCATCAAAAAATTCTTATTAAAGGTGTACGTAGAAAATAATCCTTTTTCTTTATTTACCTTCAATGGCATTTCATCATAAACATCATTCAAATTCAGTAAATGGTCACACAAATTTTCACCTAAAGCTTGGATGCTTGGACATAAAGGGTTATATTTTACCTTTTGCACATTTTTATTTACCAAAACTTGGTGAGGATTTGCAATTTCCTCTTCTACCTCATGGTCTTTATCTTCATTGATTACCCATTTATCAAACATACTGAAATTGGGCACCCAATTAAAAAAATGTCCATACTTTTCAACCCTCAAATCTTGTTGGTCAAGGTGTTTGGCAATTAACCTATCTTGATGATCAATCATTTAAGTTGCTTCAAATAAATCAACCTCTTTGTAATTTGATTCCAACTCCTTGTTCACTATCCATGGTATCTCTTCATTTAAATCCTAAAAACAATCATGCAAACTAGTATTCGAATTTTCAATATCCCAACATGAAAGGGTATATTTTACCTCTTCCTCATCCAAAATAGATGAGTCATAGGAAATTTTTACGATTTCTTCCCTTTCTATTTCAACAACATTTTCGATGAATTTATGTTCAACATGATCAAAATTTGTAACCTTCTCAAATATTGCAAATGTAAGATCTTCATATGATGTAGAAGTTCCAACCTCATACATGTTAAGTGGAATAGAAGTTTCATCAATAGGGGTGTGAGGAAATAACACATCTTCATATCTTCCCCAACCATTGTAAAAAAATTCATCAAAATTCGTGATATGAAAATCTATGGTATTTGTGACATGATATTTTAATTCATCCATCAATTCTTTTTCTTATTTGTCCTTGGTAGTAGGATCATTATCATCTTCCAAAATTTTATGAGATTCTAACCCCTCTTCCAAAACAACCTCAAATTGTACAGGACTTGTGATGTCTTCTTGTGAGAAAACGATTGTGTTGTCCTGCATATCAATTGACACAAAGGGTTCATTAGAATTTTTAGAGTGAGCATATTCATCTAATTCCTTCGAAGAATGAAAGTGATCATCTTCCAAAATTGAATTGTGATGCTCAACTATTTCTTCAACATCTTCCAATTCATTAACTTGTTTCTCATCGAATTCACCTTCACCTTCCTTAGATGGTTCGATGACTTCCAAAAGTGGGCTACTATTTGTTTTCAAGTTTGCAAGATCACTATCCTCATTTGTAATCCATGATTCGATTTTATCGCAATTTGGAAGGTGAGGAATATCTTGATCATTAATTTCAAGTCTTTCATCCAAAGTGTCTTCCAAGAACCAGTGGTGTAATTCTATTATGTCTTCCAATTCATTTATTTGTTCTCTTCCAGTTTCACTTTCAACCACTTCTTTCGATTCTATGGTAGGTTTTGTCCTATCACATATCTCCAAACTAGTCAAATTTAGGACACCATTATTTGAATACTCATGCAC
Source organism: Wollemia nobilis (assembly GCA_028583015.1). Taxonomy (NCBI): domain Eukaryota; kingdom Viridiplantae; phylum Streptophyta; class Pinopsida; order Araucariales; family Araucariaceae; genus Wollemia; species Wollemia nobilis. The sequence goes on from JAQPPZ010014833.1 coordinate 82,486, forward strand.
TTATAGAAATGAATTCATATCTACACAATCCTCATTAGTGGATGTTGTCTTGGCAACTTCCACCTCCTCGTGTACTATATCTAAGGTGGTTATAACATTTGGACATTCAAACTCATCCCCTTTATCATTCACCTTAGGTATGATTGGAGTGGAGGGTGATATATTTGATGGTTGGTGTAGGTTGACATTACTAAATCCAAAATGACAATATTTCATGGGAACATGTTGTGCCTCCACTTTCCCTTGTTATACCATTATTGCAACCTCATAGATTCTAGGAAAAGATGAGTCATCAAGATTTTTCTCAATAAGTGTAGCGAGTGTGGGGGGTATGGCTCCCATGTATACTTCAATAGCTTCCTCTTCTGGTATGTCCAAAATTTCCCATATTTGAGAGTACAAATCATGGAACCTCTCATTGAATTGACTCATGGATTCATTAGGCTCTTTACGAATAGAGGTAAATTGATTTTGCAACATATCTAAGTCAACTTGATTACCAAAATGATAAATATAGGCTGCTTCTATTCAGATCCAAGAAGTCCTAACCTCCATGGGTAATTGAACATACCACAAGAATGATATGTCATCCAAAATGTATGAGAAGAACCTACAAGCAATAGCCTCATAAAAAACTTGGAATTGAAATAACGTGCTCTTGTACTCATGCAATTTCTATAGGTAAGTCAATTTTTGTAGGTATCCTGATGTCACCTCTTGATTAAAAAGTCGTAGAAACTCTAGTAACATTTCAGGAATTTGATGGGGTGTTCCAACCATAGGAAAATAATCATAATACTTTTGTAACGTATATACCATTTTTTCTCTTAAATATGCCACTTGCTCCTCAAATGTCACTATTAGTGAACCTTAAAGAATAACTTAGAACCAAATCTTTTTGTCAAATAAAAAATATCTTGCAAAGAATCATAAAATGACTAACAATTTTTAAATAAGTAAACCACAAATATCATCATGTTAGTATCATCCAAAATATATGCATCAATTAAATCATGACATGAAAGAATATTCTCAAATTTTTGAAAAGGTTAGCATTAACACATCATCAAATAGAGAACATTAGAATCAATGAAAGTGATCAACAAAATCTCATTAGGGAAGACCAATGTCTTTGAATAAATATTTCAAGTAACATGAACAATTCAGCATCTAAATAGCAATAAAATAAATCAATTCAACTCTTCTTAGCTCTCAATGTGTTGAGTGCTAAAGGAAGCCAATGATGCTAATCAAATGAACTTGAAATATTTAGCCATCCAAAACATTCAAAGTTACACCAATATCACATTATTCCTATATGAACAATCCAAAAGTGTTATATCAATGAATACCAATTCATGTCCTCCTTTTAGCACCACAATGTCGAGTGTTAAAAGATACCTTAAGATAATAGCCAATAGGGCATGAAACATTTCACAATTAAAAATCCTATCTAGTTCTAGAGTCTCCTATATATCTAGTACTAAGGTCTCCTATCAAGGTGAACAATGGAATAATATTACTTTGGATTTATCATTATTCACCATATGGCTTGTTGCCTCGGTAAAATAGTTTAGGATTTATTTTATTCTAATTGCTTTGTTTAATTTTTGCATTTCCTAACAACATGGAATCATCAACAAATTATAGATGGGTGATTGAGCTAGCTCCATTAGTAATTGAAACTCTCTCTAGTCTCTTAGTATCTCTATTCTTAGCTAATGGTTTTCCCAAAAAAATAGCTAGAATGATGAATAAGTACAATAAGAGGGGATCCCCTTGTCTAATACCTCTTTATGATGGGAATATATTTGTGGGGAATCCATTGATGATAACTGAGTATGAGACTAATAATATACAGCCTTTGATCTAGTTTATCCACTCCTTAGAGAACCCAAATTTCCTCATAACCTAGATTAAGAAGTGTCAATCCACTCTATCATCGACTTTAGATAGGTCTAGTCAGATAAACATAGTGGGGGATTTTTGTGCTTCCATAGAATGTATTGCTTCTTGGGAAAGCACTATCTAATCCACTATCTATCTACCTTGAGTGGTAATTTTACCCAATTGTAAAATTACACTCTCCCTTAGGGTTTTGATCTCAAAGCCCTCTCTTGAAAAGAATTTAAACAAACAACTTCTCCAAGGTATCCACTATATTAGCATTTGTATATATGTATTAGTAATCTCAATAAAAATATGTCAATTCAATGCTAGGAACACCTTAGTGATTGCAAGTAACTGTAAACAAGGGGCATGTGTTGGTTTATTTTACCATGCTACTTTAATGATTGTTCATGAAACCAAAATAAAAGAAAATGTGAATTGGCCCTCATATGACCACGATGTAGCTTAATTCCTTTTATCTTGAGGATTGTAAGGTAGATTTTATCTTCTCTTATTAAGTGGATTTTAATCAAGATTTGCCTTGCATTAAATCCTACTTTAAACATGAAAGTAAAGATTAAAATCTATATATGAATGTGAATCCGAAATAGATGAATAGACTCCTTAAATGTAGCTTCTTATCATGGAGATAAAGATAACCTTTGATGTGAATAATAAATTATTCCTCTTTGGTGAAATTAATTTTCACAAAGAGACAATAATTTATGGCCTTAAAATAATGGGCTTTAAAATGTCATTTAATTATCCCTCTTTTATGAAATAATTTTCATAAATAAAAAAAAAAATAATGCTTTAAAATAACAGCCTTTTTAATATAACATATAAAATTACCCCCCTTCAATGAAATCATAATTTTCATGAAGAGAAGGGGCATTTATTGTCCAAATATGGTAACTTGTGAAATGCCATAAAAGTGACCCCTTCAATGAAATTGAAATTTTAATGAAGGAAAGGTTATCTTATGCTTATGAATAAACATGCAGACTTTAGAAATTGATTTACCTCCAAAACCAAAAAAAAAGAAAAAATCCAAAATTTTAAAAACCATTAAAAATAGCAGTTTTCAAAAATAATTATAAAATCAAAATGACATTGGAATGAGTCCGAATCTGTTGCGTATGTAAGATTGAAATTCATTCTATGCATCTATGTATTTATTTTTATCATTTTATTTTTTATGATTTTTGTTTTAATGCCTAAAAATTTAAAAAAAAAATCTACAAAATAAAAAGTTAGAAAAATAAAAATAAAAACTGGAAATGGAAATAAAATGCAGAAAATATAGAAAACCGCAGTTTTCATACTACCTTATCTTGCAAAACCGAAGATGTGAGAAATATCTACATGCAACCTAGTTTATCAGAACCTGCATTTGCACAACTCAAAATAAACCAGGTGCGAAATTTTAAAAATGAAAATAAACTTGTCTGTTTCGAGACATTCACCATTGTAACCCTGAAAGGCATTAAACATGGTTTACAAATTTAAAAACAAAAAAAAGAAAAAAAATAAACATTCAAAACCATGCATGCTGATATGATCTTCTTTCTTACTAACAACGTGTTGAAAATCTGTTCAAAATTTTCATTAAAAAATCACAAACATATCTCTGTTTTTACATCTTATTCCTGACAGCATTTGGCCTTTGCCAAAAAGTCCAGCCCCCTTGTTCTCCGTTTGATGAAATATTTAAAAAATGTAGAAAACTCTTTGTTTACTCATATTCCATTACTACAAATTTCCCTCCTTCAAAAACTCATTCGTTTCCTTTTCCATGCATGTTGCGAAATGTTAGGTTTCTTTCACCTTATTTTCATAACGCCTTCAAAGTCACTGCTTTTACCCATTTATTTTCTTACATTTTGATTTAAACGGATGATACAAAAAAAAAAAAAAAAAAAAAAAAAAAAAAAAAAAAAACAAAAAAAAAAAAAAAAAAAAAAAAAAAAAAAAAAAAAAAAAAAAAAAAAAAAAACAACAAAAAAAAAAAAAAAAAAAAAAAAAAAACAAAAAACACCACCACACAAAAAAAAAAAAACACAAAAAAAAAACAACAACAACCCCAACCCCAAAAACCCCCCCACCCCAAAAAAAAAAAAAAAAAAAAAAAAAAAAAAAAAAAAAAAAAAAAAAAACAAAAAAACCCAACAACCAAATCCCATGATTATTAACCAAAAAAACAACAACCAAACAACAACCACACACCAAAAACCCCCAAAAAAAATTTCCACCTGCATCTGCGGACTTCTCCGCACCATCCATGGCTGCCTCAAATAACATACCCGCGCAACCGGTGGCTTGTCACCTGCCAATTTTGTTCCATGGCCCACTATCTTAACATGCCACCAGTCCGCTCATTCGTTCATCCTATTCGCGACGTTGTGGCATCCTTGCTGTTATAGACGACCTCCATCACCAGGCTATAACCATATTCATTGGTAGTGTTCTGTAATCGTACTACTGTTGCCCGTCACGGGATCACTCCGGCGCTATTGGAAACGCACTAGAAACCTGCTTTCCTAGATTCTGTCGAATGCATCATCACTTTGCCGAAAACAACGATGGTTCTCTGTGGTGGGCAGACATTACGAATCACCTTGGATGTTTTCATAACGACCACACCATATTTTCTTTTAAAATTATGAGTGTCATCGGTGTTTAATGTGCCATCAACGCCGTGGACCCCGTCCTTCGGCTGTTGCCGCGGCGTCAAAATGTAGATCCCTTTCCTGTTGTGGGCTATACCATCATTTGCTCGTCTGCCGAAGAATCTATACGATGTCCGCCTATGATTTCACCAAGATGTCGTCGCATTGTCGTGCTGAGATCGAAGTCCTATCATCCACCATGCTCCTACGTTGTGTTTTCTTGGTTGGTGGGGTCCACACGATATCGTCCATTCATGTCTTCCACCTCGAAGACTACGCCCGCACTCGTTTCCTCATACTTGATGAACAATAACTCCCATTCCTCCGGTGAGTCATCCAAGGCTTCTCGGTACTTGCAAAACCTCAACGTTAGAAGGGTCTAAAGTTAGCCATACGAAAAGTAAAGAAAATCAAAACCTAAAGCCTATTTACAACCATAACTAAAATCAATACATTTAGGGTCGAATAAAACTTTACTTTATTACTTATTTATATATATATATATATATATATATATATATATATATATATATATATATATATATATATAATTAATAATGAAGTGAAGTTTTATTTTATTATGATACTTATTTTGCTTTTACATATTATATATATATTTTTATTATTTTTTTATTTATTGTTTTTATTATTATATTAAATATAATAATAATAATAATAATCATAATAATAATTGCACCTGGGGTGCAAGCAACGGTTGGGGCTTTGGCTCTTCTTTGGGAGGTCCAAGGTTCAAAGGTTCAAACCACGGCGTGGGCAAGTGTGTGAGGGGGTGGGTATGTGGTGGCTTTGTGTTAAATTATCTATTGATAAGTACAACTCTCGACTTTACGAGGGGTCATGGTTGGGAGGAGACTGCTCAGACTTGTGCGTAGGTCACAGAGGTTTCTCACAATAACCAATTCAAAAATAATAATAATAATAAGAATATTATTATTATTATTATTATATTATTTTTTCATTTTATATTATTATTATTATTATATATAAAATATATATAATAATAATAATAATAATGCTTCCTTTATTTTTATTATTTTTTTCAGCTCTCGGCTTTACGAGGGGTCATGGTTAGGAGGAGACTGCTTAGACTTGTGCGTCGGTCATAGAAGTTTCTCACAATAACCAATTCAAAAAAAAATAAATATAATAATAAGAATAATAATAATATTATTATTATTATTATTATTTTTTCATTTTATATTATTACTATTATTATATATAAAAAATATATAATAATAATAATGTTTCCTTCATTTTTATTATTTTTTTTATGATTTTTTTTATTCTAAACTTTAAATGCCAAAGGTTATGAAATCAAAACATTAATAAAAGTAAACTAGAAAATAAAGCAAACAGAAATCCAAACTTCACTAGACATAACCAAAGGAAAACCAAAAGACATTACTTCACAAAGGACCTCAAAATTCAGACTAAACTCATGGATAGAGATATCCCAAACTCATCGCATGAAGAAGACCAAAAACTCCCAAAACGGAAATTAAAAGGTGGGTCCCCAATTTTGGGGTTAGTTGTGGAGCATCCACAACACTACCCTCCAAGAATCCACCTTGCTCATGGGAATTTTATGCAAATGTGGTTTTAGCCTCTCAAAGACAACCTTGGTGATAATATTTAATAAAACATTACATAATGCTATTGGTCAGTATCCACTTATATTTTCTACTTCCCTTGCCTTTGGAATTAGTGTTACATAAGTTTTGTTGATTTCCTTCAATATTTCCTTGGTTGTTCTCACCTCTTCTACCACCTCCAGGAGGTCTTCTTGCATAATGTCCCAAAATTCTTGGTAGAATTCAATAGGGAATCCATCCAAACCTGGAGTTTTCCCCTTTTGCATTTTGAACACTATCTCCTACAATTCTTGCATTGTTACTAGTGCACCTTGTATATCATTTTCTTCTCATGTAATGAGTGTGGGCATATCCTGTAGCATTTCTTGTTGGGCTACTAGATCTAGGGTCTCAACCATGAACATATTTTCAAAATAGTTCATTGTTATTGATTTCATGCCCTTCCATGTGTGAATCATCTTCCCTTCTTCATTTTTCATAGAAGAGATGAAGTTATATGTCCTTTGGGCTAAAAGGGACTTATGAAAAAATCATGTGTTTTGTCTCCTCTTAGCCACTTGATTCTATATTTTTGTTTTCACAATAGCTCCTCACTTCTTTCTCATTCCTCCTTTTTGTTTGTGAGATCCAGTTATGTTTTGGCCCTAGTTTTTATGAGCCCCTCCTTTATTATCTGATCATTCAACTCTTCCAATCATTCAATAAATTCCTTTTTCTTTTTGTGACATCTCCAAGTTCCTCCCAATTCCACCTCTTAATTTTATTTTTGATATACTATATTCGTTTGAAAAAACAAAACATTTTTGTGCCATGTCTTGGTTTTCCTTCCTGCCACCACTATTGCATTCGTGGTCTAAATAATTTGTCTCTAAGCCACATGAGTTGGAACCAAAAGGGTGCTTGTTTTGGATTAGTTTTTCAAACTTCTATCATTATAGGCCAATGATCCAACCTTGCATTATGTAATATTTTGACCTTCGGGATATGTCCATGTATCAAGAGATTTTTTTATACCAAGAACTTGTCTAATCTTCCCAAAATGTAAGCTAGGCCCAGTATCCTATTGGACCAAGTCATCAAACCATTTTTAGGTTTGATATCTATGAGGTGTAGGTGTCCCATGTACTCACTCTTGATATTCGTACCTCCATATAAGCTCGGTTTCCTCCTACCTTCTCTTCTAGAGAGAGAATGGTGTTGAAATCCCTCCAACAATATCCATGCTCTAAAATATTATGAGAAAATATAGTCTATGTCCCTCCATAGCTTCCTCTCTTCTTTAATTATTCTTGGTAAATATACATTCAGATAGCTAATTTGTTGGTTGTACTGTTTATTTTTTGAAACCACACCAATTGATTTTTTGATGCCAACTATATAGTGTACCACTAGTTCTTTGGGGTCCCACAAGCATGTAACCCCCCTTAAAGCTCCTTGTGAACTCAAGGATACTACTTTACTAGGTTGTCATATCCTTATTTTTATTATATCCATTTCCTCGAAAGATACCTTTGTCTCTTGGAGGAAGACCATTTGTGGTCAATTTATCTGAATCATTCTTTTTATCTCATTTTGTTTAGCACTTCCTTTTAGTCCTCTAATATTCCATGTAATGAATTTTATCAATAACAAGGGTTAAAAATATGGGTAATTTTTGTAACCTTACCTTCCTCAATTAATTTTTGACCTTCCTTTTCCACGTGATGTTGGTTGGACTTTTTGCCCACCTTCTGATTTTTGTCCACCTTCATATTTTTACTAGGTTCCTAGTTCACCCCCATAGCTATCAATTCTTGTGTATAGGGTACCAATGCATTATTGGTGGTTCCATCTAAAGAAGCAATTTTTTCATTTATTTTGTTTTTTCTTTATTATTTCTATAATAGTTCATTTCCACTTGGTTTAGTTCTCCCTTATTACTATTTTGCCCCATCAATATTTTCTCCATTGATATTTGAATTCTTGCATATTTGTTTCTCCTTGTGCTTCCTCAAAATGTGTTTCTAGAATATCTATTTTAGCTCAATATTATTCTTCTTGGAGATCATACATGGTTAAGCTTCGAAACATGTTTGTGGAAAGCACTTCCTTCTCCATAGTTATAGGTTTTTTTGTGTGTTTTTTCTTTAGTATTTATAATCCTTCCTTTTACTTATTTTATTTCTTTTGATCCTAAAATTTATGTGGGCAATCCTTATTCAGATGACCATATTCATGGTAAATTCTACATCTAAAGAGAATGTTCTCATAGTCCATCCATTTTTCCCATGTATCTTCCCCAAATTGTAATGTGACCTTTCTTGAGAGGAGTTTGTCAAAATCTATCAACACACAGATTTGTGCATAAATAAAATGTTCATACATCTAAGTATTATCAGTTATTATCATGAAAGTGCCTAGGGTGTTACCAATTGCAACTAGGACTTGTGGGTTCCAAAATTTTGTAGGGGACCAAAATGTTTAACCCAAACAGGTCTAGTTGAGAGCATTTCCTCCTTCACTTTAAATTTTGTATGTCAAGGCTTCATGAAGAGCCTTGATCTACCAAATAACCATGGCCTTCCTTGAAGTATGTCTTCTCTATCCTCTTCTATAGAAAACATGACTAGAAAATACATGTTGGGATAATAAAAAATTGAAATTCACCTTTGGTTCTCCATTGTTTAGAATCCCATAGCTTGAACACTAGTAGGATCATATGAAAACCCATAAATTGATAAATTAGAGACTTTATTTCCATGGCATCTATGCCATCCTAGATATCATTTGGTTCTAATTTTACTATAGAGGACCCATTTGCTGCTTTCATGCATCATGCTTTTGTTTTCCTCAAATCCACCTTTGGCATATTCAATGTTCTTCTTGGCATTATTGGATTGTTAATGCCTCTTGTCTAGGCTTGGCCTCCTTAAAGGGCATCTTTGAAGCTCATTTTTGGGCTATATCCCCATTATATTTCTCTTTCATAGGTGTTACTATGGCTAGTCCTTTTGAGTGAGCTTGGATATCAGGCTTGGAGAGCTTTGTTGCCATTTGGTTTTTCTTGTACAAATTTATTTTTCCTTCGATTTGCTCCCTGAATCTAGATCCTTGGTATCTTCTACCCTTGGGTTTGTTTCTTTGTTGGTTGGGACTTTTCCCCACTAGATTGTGTTGTAAACTATTATTTTTTGTGATCCTTTATGCATGTGGTCCTATTGGTTTGTAATCACTTTCCCTGGATATCGGTGATCGAATTGCATAAATTTTGCATTATTTCCATCCTCTTTTATTTTTATCTAAAACTACTTAGCATAAAGGGTTTTTGTGTTAGTTTCTCCTCCCATAATCCTACAATCAATTTGTAGTTTTTTTGTGTTTTAACTCCTCCATGGGCCTACATGCCCTTACTGAATTTTCCTATCCATTGCATATATGTCTTGTGCACTTGCTTAATCTATGTCGAGGCTTCTACATGAAATGGTGACAACACTATGTGCAAACCCTAACATAAATTTCTCTAAAATCATAATCAACTAAAATTTCATTTCATTTCATTTCAAAATGAACATGTAAACCATTACACCCACCAACCCTACGAAATATTCTACTTTTTTTCCACAACAAAAAATAGAATAATCAACACATTATTAATGGAATACTATATTTTTGAATGCCTTGATGGTGAAATGGTAGACATGCAAGACTCAAAATATCATGCTATGAAGTATGGAGGTTCAAGTTCTCTTTAAGGCATAATTTTCATGATGCTTATTGGATGTGCAATTCAATTACAAATACTAGATCAAATTGATAGTTTCTCAATAGACCGATATTACTTATCTATTGATACAAATTCCAATAATGGGTTTGGCTGTTGTTTCATAACGCTCCTCAAAAATCCAAATTTTGATACCTATGTAACAACCTTAAAATCTAACCCAAATTTTTTTCTAAAGTTCAAGATTAACAAAGACAATCCAGATAAATTCCATAGAAGCTTCTAACCACATTCCAAGTTCTAGATGTTGCAACATCCCTCGGGTGGACAAGAGTGGCCAAACTCCCACAACAATTCTAGGGTTTACCTTGTACACTACCCATACATCTTAAAGGACACCTTTGAGTGGTCACCCAATTTCCTCTCTCTTTTGAAGGACATTTTGACCACAACGTTTGGTTTAATCCTATCTTGTACTTTTGATAAAAGGAACACCAAATCCCTTACTAGTGTCAATCATTCCTTACTAGTACTTGGATGTAAGCTTCCTATAGTTTTACACACACTTAATTTAGTATAAAACTATTGTGCACCATTAAACTATCATCTAGATAGCTTAATGGAGGTGACTATCACCCATGTGGCATCTCTCATCTAGTCACCCATCAATCAATCAAGGTTTCCAATGACTACCACACCAAATGACATCCCCCATAGGAATTCTTCTACAATCATTCGGGTTTCTATGACTATCATTTGCATGGCATCTCCCACATGGGTATCTCACTATCTATTGGATAATCCATCACAAAGAATTTAGTTATAATGGAATTTTAAGCTTACCATATTTCAGAACATACTTCAGTGATCTATTACTAAAGTGCCCATTGTAACCCTAAGGGATTATTACATCACATCTCCCTTAGTTTTGGTCCTAACATTAAGGTTCTAATTAGGTTGGCATTCTGTGTATAAATCCTCTTAAGGAAGAATTTCCAAATCCTAAGGCGAATCTAAGAAATAACTTTATCCCTTTTATTTCATTCATTTTAAATTTAAAAGCCACAATTGCATAATCTATATTCTATTGTAAGAGATAAAGGAAGACTAATCATATATATTTCTTTACAATGTTACTTTCCATAAAAAGCATAATAAAATAAACAAATCCATTTCTTCTTCATATACAATTTATAGCAATAGATATATAAATGCTTAATATAATTCCATAACAATTTATACAAAAAGCTACACAAGTGACACGTCATGTATACTAGGAAAAAATTTTAGGAAAAAACCAACCTTAAAATGTCCATATTTATTTTCATTGCAAGTATATTAGCCAATCTACAAAAAGGAATCCATTAGTCCGTTTACCACAATTTCAATCTATTGCATAAGTTTCTCCACAATTTTTATGTAACTTCATTACAAGAATTTGTAAATTCCTTTTTACAAAAGCAAGGGAAACCCATAATTCCCTCTCATTAAACCCCATTCATTCATCAATCCACTAATACTCAAGAGTCCTCTCCTTGAGTAATTTCTTACAAAAGAGTAATTGTGGAACCCCCATAAGTTCCTTTCTATTTACTAGGCCCCACGCCCAATTACCTCATTCATTTACATAATACAAAAATATTTATATTTTCATAAAAAGAATACTAAATCAACATTTATATATATTTTTTAATCTCAAATGGTTCATGATTCCATTCAGTAAATCAAAACCTAGTTATTCATTTTCTAATAATGAATTAGTTCTTTTTGCAAAGTCTACAAAACATCACTAATATTTTTCAAAAACCATAATATAATATTACAAAATAAAGTTACATATTTTTAATCATCTAAGGCTATCATAACTTTAGAAGCATTCCAATAATTTAATTCAATAATCTCATTTTACTTCCAACAAAAAAGTGAACATAAATATATTTTAGAAGGACCAACTATTATTTTCTATTCTTTCATAGAATGAGCATGATTCATAATAATTATTTCATTTCATTCTTAAAATTAAATGAGATTAATCCATAGTTTACCCCCTTTAATATAAACCACATATAATAAATTAATCCATTTCAATCTTAAATGAATTAAAAATTATTTCATGGAAATTCTTAATTAGATTAATCACATAATACATTCTAATTCAATTCAATCATAATATGTATTAATCTAATGTTTGAGAAACATTAATTCATAACTCTCAATCTTCTCTAATTAATCCTTAATAATTCCTTAGAATAGCAAACATAATTAAATGAATGTTGCATAACTCTACAACTCTTTCTTGTAACTTGAAATCATTAAAAGTGCCCTTATATTCATAAAAAAAAAATATATATATATATATATATATATTTCATTTGAATTTATAAACAACTCTAATATTAACAAAATGAAAATTATAAAGTAACTTTTTATTTATTCAAAAGGGTAAAAAATGAGTCACTCGAGTATACAAATATAAACTTCCCCACATACTTCTTTAAACATACAAAATATTTATCCATTCAAACGTACTTCCTCGAAGGAACACATGGACCTCCCTTTTAATATACTATGCAAGGCTTTAATGGTAATGTAAATGCACACATGGCTCACACGTGTAGTCCAAGCAACATTGCCCACCTAGGGTTTACGTTGATAAAAAAATCAAATGATTTTTTAATTAAACATAAGGTTTTCATTCTCCTTTATGTGCTGAATAAATAGTGTTCATTTATGCTACATAAATCCAACGAACATAATCCCATTGCTATTGAATACCTTCTACTAGTCGAACACACAATTCTAGGTATCGGTAAGGCAGGCTTAGATAGTTTAAAAGACAAAAAAAAATGACAAAGTTCTACCGTGCACAAACCCGAAGAGTTATTTGATTTTAAAACCAGATATTTTAGTCCATTTATATCATCTATGGTTTTTTTAATGATCCTCTCATTACCAACTCAAAACAACCCAAGAGAGTAATTTTTTTTATATAATTTACATTACTATCCTTTTGGTAGATTTCATAATCAAGGATCATTGGATGTTGTATTTAAGCTAAATCATTCTCATTCATTAAGGCAATAAGTCACTAAGAGATTTACAACATGGTTAGTGTCAAATCTTGTGATAGGTATGACCAACTCCTATCAAATCTTGAGTACCTTTATGGTATAGATAAGCCAAAATATTTATCATTTCGCATGATAAAACTTATCAGTCTATCAAACTCATACCTTCCCTTGATTACTTCTCTCTCCTTTAATTAAGGAGTTTAATAAGTCAACATACTTAATTAACTAATTGTAGTCTCAATCATGAAACTTAACCCCTAATTAAACTTATTATTATCATCACATAATAATTAATCTTTTCCATAGCAACATAACCCATACATTACTAAACAATGTAACAAAATTGTCACATTCATTCATATATGATTATAAACAAATACTATCTCTTTGAACATTGCATGTAAGCATAAATCATTGCATCATTATTCAAATGAATATCATTTTAATAACCATCTTATGTAAATGTACATCCATACTAGATCTATAAAGCATCAATTGCAAGATCATAAGATAAAGATACATAACACATCATATATCTTGGGAACCCTCATGGGGAATAAACCCATCCTCAAAAATATCCCCTCACATTTCATAAATTCATTTGTCTCAATTTACAATGATATAAAGGAATCCTAAATATCCCTTTTCCAAATCATCAATAAATATCATTAATACAATGAATCACATAAGAATCTCATGATTCTTATGTCCCAAAATTATGAAATGATCATTGGTTTCATATGATAATATTGTAGACACCAAATCCTAGCCACTTGTCCACCATCCTCCTTTCTCGCAACTCAATTGGTCATTCCATGTCTTTCCCACCATCCAATGGCCCACTTTAGCCTTTTCCCACCATTTTATGGCCCCTATTTTATATTATTTATATTTAAATATAATATTTTATATATTTTTTAATATATTTATTATAAAATATGTATTTATAAGTCAAATTAACCTCAACCATCCGATCCGATCTAATATCAGTTGTCCATATTCCTTAATCTATGTCATACCTAAGGTTTAATATCAACCTTTGGATTCACTTTAAGATTAGCCACATGATCAAAAGTGTTAAGCTAAAACTATAATAAAAACCCTATGCTTGATAATAAATAGGAGCATTCTCAATGCTCAATTCCTGGAACTTTTGCTAACTAGTTCGAACTAGCTTTTATTGGAGCTCTGGCTAATCAACCTTTGTGAGCTTACTTTTTGAGTGAATTTGACCTAAATTGCCTTAGTTGTGTCCTAGTATAGCCTTCCCCAAAATTCTAGTCTATTCTAGGATTTCCTGGTTCCAGACATATCCGTAATATATTCTTGTTACTGCTATCGTCTCCCATCCATTGAATCCTTTGCAACCCCTCGATCTGCTTCTACAAATTTAACCCTAATATGTAGGTGCCATCGAGCACCTGCCTCATCCCACAGGCACAACAACACACATATTATATTTTGCAGGTGTAGTACAAAGCCTACAATGCAATATCATAGACCAGAACCTACAATGCAAGATCATCAGGTGTCGTCGGGGCATCCTACCATCAATCTACAATGGAGCAACAAATCTATTCATCTACTATAGCAAGGTAAGTTATTTTGTTACATTTTATATTGTTTAACTCTGTTCACACTTCATACTATTCTAGCTAGGGTTTTAGTTGTGATTTCTTAGGGTTCACATAGTGGAACCTCATTATTATTACTAACTTTATGGTATTTCTTTGTGTGCAAGTTAGATAGTACTAAGAAGCAATGGATAGCTATTGAAGCTGGAGTGACTTGGTTATGGATAGCAAGAAGCCCACTCAACTTTGTTGGGAGCATAACACAACTGAAGACACCACCATTTATTGTAGCTAGGGTTTCGGAGAACCCTAGCAAGATTTGTAATAATTGTATCACAAGGGATTCTTACATCCACTATTGTAACAATGGAGTTTTTAGGCTCCCCCATCTATTTCATATAAATCTCATTTGTTGTGCAATATCTAGTTTATTTAAATTATGTTCTTAGTATTACTTGATGTCATGTTTTTAGCTTCACAAATGGTGATCACGGTGGGACCCCATAAGGGTTCTACTCTTTGATTTATTTTGTTGTACTAATTTCATTATGTTGTTCCATTTTACAGGATTTTTTGGAGCAAAAAACTAGCAAAAATCGTCAGTTAGGGTTCTATAAGATCCTGTGATAGTTTACAGAAGGTGTGTAGGCACTCTATAGCACCTACTGATCCCCATAGGCACACTACTATGCCTACATAGGTGCTCTACTATGCCTAAATAGGCACTCTGCTGTGCCTCCACAGGCACCCTACTGCACCTACACAAGCACCCTGTTGCACCTACACAGGTGTCCATCTAGGCCTAGCAATAATTTGGAGCAGAGCTTAGGGTTTTGGGTAAGCCCTACAACCATTCTATCTCAATTTTTGTTCCTGTGTATTTCATCATTTCACTATTTATTTTCAGATGTTAATCTTAAAATGAACACACACTAAGTAATATGGAAATAAATTCATTGTACACTACATCTAAGGCATCTGTGCATTCAGTTATCACATATTTTTAGTTTTCTATTTTGAAAAAGAATTGCAAATTCAAACAATTCCTGCATATTTCTGTTTGCATTTGAAATTAAAAAGCATAAATTAGAATTTGCATATTAGGAGTTAAGGGTTTCTTATTTTACATATCTAAGTAGTGATGAGGCAGAACATTACCTCATACAAAGACTGCTTTTGATAACTTTTTAAACTATTTGGAACCACTTATGATATGATTTTGTACTAATTTTTAGTGATACTATGCATTATATGATGATGTTTGCATATTGGAATGATAAAGTGCATATGACCTATTTTGACTGTTTATCTATGTTTTATAATCTGTTTCAGTTAATGTTGTAATATTAAGGTGATGCTACCTATTTGGTTTTGTGCTTCTTTCATAAGCTTTCCCCACTGTTTAACCATTTTAAATAACCAAAAGGTGCCAAAACTTTGTCAACAGTTTGATTGTGCAGAAAACAAGAACTTTTCCATACAAATTCCAGCCAGTTGTACATATACAACATGGCTTGGAATTTGTCCACTCTAGTTCATGCAAAATATGGAATCAGTCTTCTGGGCACTTATGGAGACTATTTCCGCCATCACAACTATTCTCATGTGCTTCTGGAGCATGAATTAATATAAACTCTGTTCTACTGCCTGATATTCCGGAGCAGCTCCGAAATAAGCGCAAAAGCAATAGTTTGGGTCAAAAGCGCCTTTAATTGCAACAGAGGGTGGTAAACGGTGGTTGCAGCTATTTTAGGGATATCCCTATCTTTTCCAACACATGTCCCTCAATGGATGAAGCCCAACAGATGGAATGGATAAGAGATAATAGACCTAATCCCTGCATTCTGGGAAATAGTCCTATAATAGTTGTAACATTCCTACATGGCAGCACAAAACCTTATCAATGTTGTACCCTACTTGTATAAATAAAATGATCCCATTTTGTTGAGCATATAGAAGAATATAGGAAATAAGTGATAAGAGTTAGAACTATTTTAAGTGTTGTAACTGTGTATTGCAGCAGCACAATAGCCTACAGATCTTCCCCTGCACTGTTGTCATGCTATTGAGAATGAAATAAAGGTGCAATATTTGACATTCATGTTTGCTTCTAAGTTGAGTGTGAATACTTAATAGTTTAGAGCAATTTTATTTGCCCTATTTTGGTTCAATAAGCAAGGGCCACTTCTAGGTCCAGAGGAGGGTTTTTACCTAACATAATTTTGCTATTTTTGGTTGTAGTAGGTCAGCAGAGATCTGACAGTTTTTGCATGGTTAGTGATTAGGATAATGTGGCATTTGAATGCATGGTAGGTAACTCATATAGGGTAGAATTTAACATAGTACTTTCTATTTCTAATTTGTTTTAGAATTTGCAATATTTCCATAATTTCTTGTCAGCCTAATTTGTTACAAATTGTGCAACTTTATTTATCAATTTTTGAATGTTATTTCCATTTTAGAAAGTGACATTGTTTTCTGCAATTTTAGAAAGTTTCATTATTTACCAGTTTGAATGTTAATGCTGCAATTTCAATTTAGTAATTTCCTGTCAATTAAATTTTGCTATTTTCAGCTTTACAATAGTTTAGTTTTATTTTTCTGCAACAGTGTGAATTTCAATTCTGCAAGGATAAGTAGGAGTTTAGTTTTAGTTTTTAGGAGTAATAAAGGAGACCCCAAACACCCCAATATCTAACTGTTCCATAAATAAATCCATGATCTAAAGGAACTAAAAATCAGTCTGTTAACCCCTACTTTCGTATATAGCCTTGGACACCGCCCTGGATTGACACATAATGATTAAATGATGAAGATTTTATGACACTCATCATTTTTGGCACCATTTCCGGGGACACTTAGGTGTTGTTAGGAGAGGTCTAGCAGTCCAAAAACTATCCTGTTTCAGGAAATAGTTTTTGGAAACCTGAGGTTTAGTTTATTTAGTACATAGGCATGAATGCATAGGCCAAGAGACAAAAGAGGAAGGTTTATTAGAACTGGCTCTTTTCCACCAAGGCATTCTTCATGATTAGGTGAAGATCTGCCTGTGTATGAACTTCCTGAAAGACTTAAAAGAGAATCATCTTCTTCATCAACTGAAATTGTAGGATATTTGCAAGAAGAGCTCTTAGAGGCACTTGCTTCTAGACATACCCATAGGGTTGATCCATCTGAACCAGTTGAACAAATTAAAGTTGAGGAAGCACCTATGGCAGAAAAAGGAGAACATCATAGGGATATTGTTGGTCATGATGCTAACAATCCTCCTGTTAGAACTTTTGAATACCCTATTCGTCTGAATCCTACTCAGAATGCTCCTATGAAAACAATTTCACCCCTAGTATTACCAATATTTAGGGGAATTATTTCTGAAGATCCTGATCAATTTTTGTTTTAACTCAAGGTTTTGTGTCAGAATTATGACTATGTCAATGATAACTAGAAACTGAAGTTATTTCCCTCTACACTTAAAGATGCAGCCTTACGGTGGTTTATGAGCCTTGAATCAGATTCAATCCACACTTGGGATCAAATGGAAACTACATTTTTGGATAAGTATCAGGAGTATTGTAGAGTGAAAAATAGGAAGGATGAGTTGTTTCGGATAAGACAAGAAGAGGATGAAAACTTAGAGGATTATCTTGATAGATTTGCCTTTATCCAAAAGAGATGTGGTCCTGTGGAAACTAACTTATTAAAAACTATATTTTTGAGAGGTTTGTAGGATGATTCTAGAGAAGTATTAGACTTAATGGGAAAAGGAGATATAAACCAACTTGATATTAATGATATTGTAGAGTTGTGCAAAAATTATTCCCGCACTAGGCAAAGAAGAAGGAAAAGGAATCCTAGTAATACTGATATAAAATATTTTATGGAGAAAATGGCTAATATGAAAACTGATATACTTGTTCAACTAAACACTGCTTTAGGATAAAGGAATACAAGAGCCAATTCTTCACCACCCCTATCTATCTATTGTCCTAGGTGCAAAAATAAGCATGCTCTGCAAGATTGTCCTTTGGACAAGACTTCAATTTCAGCAATTTGTGGCATTTGCTCAAAGGAGCATAAAACTGATAAATGTCACCTTTTGCCCCATCTTCGGAGTGTTTTAGAAACCCAAGTTGAAGAACTTCATGCTATTGGGCAAAGGCCAGGAGGCAACTTCATACAAAACCAAAATACCCCTCGCTTTTCTTCAAATTAGGGATAGAATCCTTGGAATATGCCATGGGCGTATATCGAACCTCCTCCCCAAACTTGGAATCAATCTTGGGTAGCCCCTCAATATTGGTCACATTCTGGTTGGAATCAGCCATGGCATTCAGTTAATCCATCTTGGGTACCAAATCAGTCAGGGCAAATATGGGGGCCACAATACCCATCCTATCAAGGGCAGCAGAGGTATCAATCACCAAATCAACACTTGTTGCCAGCCCCTAATCAAAATTTTTAGGGAAGAGTTCAACCACAACAAACACAACCGGTTAAGCAACCTCCACTTCCAGCTCAACCTATGGCTAACCCCAATAACAATCAGACAAGCAGCCCCTGTTTATGGAGCTGAGTCTGAAGAGACTACTGCAGTCGATGTCCTTGACTGTAGTAACATCCAGTTACATTCAGGGAAGGTTTTACCTGACCCTGCACCACCCACTATTGAAGAAATTGATGGAAAGCAAGAATTTTCATGTTCAAAAAAACCACAAACAGAGCAAAAAGAGGAAAAAATAGAAAGTTTACAAGGAAAAATTGAACCTGCCTCGGCAGACCTACCGTATCCTAAAAGGTTTGACCACACTATCACTGCTCCTGAATCAAAATTAATCACAAAATTGAGGAAAATGTCTATCTCACTCCCTTTGTTGTAGGCAATAAAGGATGTACCTCTGATTAGGAAAACCATTCAAGAGCTGTGTATTAGGAAACCTGGCAGGAAGAAGAAAGCCTTTCCTAAGACTGTACAAGTAGAAGGTAAGTTGGTTGACCTACTTTCTGGAAAACTAGTACCCCCTAAATATGGTGATCCAGGGAGTCCAGTAGTTACAATTACTGTTGGGTTAGTTCAAATTCCAAATGTACTTATCGATTTAGGAGCTGCAATCAACGTGATGACTAAGGAAACCATGCAGAAATTGCAGCTCAATAACCTTAGTCCTACTACCACAATTTTGGAAATGGAAGATAGGTCAGTGGCTAAACCGAAAGGAATTCTGGAGGATATTTCCATTGAAGTGTCTTCTTGGGAATACCCTGTAGATTTCTTAGTGTTGCGGCCTAGAAACTCAGCTAATGGCTATCTTATTATTCTAGGATGACCTTGGCTTGCCATTGTAGCTGCATTTATAGACTACAGGTCAAGTGAGATGACCATTTCAAATGGTGTAGACCTAAAAATATTTCCTTGTATCCACCATCCCAACCTTCAACCAAATTTTTTGGATAGATATGGTATCCTGATTCTGATGAAGAACAAGAAACTATTGTCACCTTGGCCACCGTTGTAGTAAAAGAACATATTGAAGAACTTAATTCACCGAAAAGAGAAATCTTTGAACATGAAACAATTTTGGTGAAAACATTGCAAGAAGAAGGCCTTAGGGATGATCAAATTCTTGTCCATCGTTTGTTATGGAAATATGAAGAACAAACTATTGAACATCTGTCATCTATTCCACTACAAGAAAGCTCCTTCACATTGCCACATGGATGGCATCATCATCTTTTGACTTCTTTCATCTGTCCTATGCAAATGATCCCATCAGGTATCACATTTACACCAGAATCAAGAGTATTTCATACTCTACAACCACATCATTATCCCTTAAATGCTTTAATCAGTAAATATGAGGCTGTCAACTCTGTTTATCTAGGGATTAAGCAGATTGAGATACAACCAAGAAAATTTTTGAACATTAATAGCTGGTTGACTAATGAGCAAGAAGCCAAATTATTTATTGTTTTACAGAGACATGTTCAAGATTTTGCTTGGAGTTATAAGGACATGACTGGCATTCACCCTGATGTGTATACACATAGGATATACACTGAAGATGTCAAACCAGTAAGACAACCACAAAGGCATCTGAATCCCGCTCTGAAGGATATTGTTAAGGAAGAAATCAAAAAACTATTGGATGTAGGATTCATTTATCCAATTTTAGATAGTAGGTGGGTTTCACCATTGGTCATTGTTCCAAAGAAAAATGGGAAGATGAGAGTATGTGTGGACTACAAGGAATTGAATAAGGTCACACATAAAGACCACTTTCCATTACCATTTATAGACCAAGTATTGGACACCCTTGCTGGTAAGAAATTTTTTTGTTTCCTTGATGGTTTTAGTGGTTATAATCAGATCCAGGTTGCACCAGAAGACCAGGAAAAGACAACTTTCACATGTCCTTGGGGAACATTTGCTTACAGAGTATTACCCTTCGGTTTATGCAATGCACCAACAACATTTCAGAGAGTTGTTTTGGCTATCTTTTCTGATCTAAAAAATGAAAGTGTAGATATTTATATGGATGACTTCACAGTGTTTGGAGATACATTTGAATATACTTTAGAACAACTTGAAAAAGTTTTAATACGCTGTGAAACATATCATTTGTCTCTGAATCCTAATAAATGTTTCTTGATGATAAAAGAAGGAATTGTTCTTCGACATCATATTTATGCTTATGGAATTAAAGTTGATCCTAAAAAGGTAGAGGTCATCAAGAACCTTCCTCCTCCAAAAACTCAAACTGATGTTCATAGTTTCTTAGGACATATTGGCTTTTATCTCAGATTTATTTCTAATTTTAGTACCATTGCTAATCCAATGTTCGCATTGTTAACAAAGGATTCTGAATTTGTTTGGTCTGCTAGGTGTCAACAATCCTTTGAAGTTTTAAAGGAAAAGTTAACAACTCTGCTTGTATTGAGAGGTCCTAATTGGGAGTTACCCTTCCATATTCAAACCGATGCTTCCAATACTGCTATTGGAGCTGCATTAGGGCAGATTGAAGATGGACAACACTATGCCATATACTACATTAGTAAAAATTTGACTAGAGCTGAAAAGAATTATACCACAACCGAGAAGGAATTTTTAGCTATGGTGTATGCTATTAACAAATTTCGACACTATATCACAGGATATCCCGTATTCATCCACACAGACCATGCTGCTATAAAGTATTTGATGAATAAACCCTTGGTTAGTGCACGAATTATTCGTTGGTTAATACTATTGCAAAAATTTGATATTACTATAGTCAATAAACCAGGGAAGTCTAATGTAGTGGCAGATTTCTTGTCAAGATTGTCAAATGCAGATACGGAGGAATTGGTTGAGGATGCGTTTCCTGATGAGAAATTGTTTGTTGTTTCTATACAATCTCCATGGTTTGCAGATATAGCTAATTATTTAGCTACAGGGAAGATTCCTCTTCACTTTACTCCTAAACAAAAGAAACAATTGATCAAGCAAAGTTCTTCTTTTGAATGGATAGGAGGTTTATTGTTTAAATGTAGTCTTGACCATGTTTTGTGCAAGTGTGTTCGCAAGGATGAGGTATATGACATCCTGCGAGCATGTCATGATGAACCATCAGGAGGGCATTATTCAGTGAAAAGTACCATTCGAAATATTTTGGGTACTGGTTACTACTGGCCATCCTTGCACAAAGATGTCAAAAGGTATGTCAGAAATTGTGATGCATGCCAAAGGATGGATAAGCCTAATTTTACTAGTGAAATGCCTTTACAACCTCAATTAGGTACAAAACCATTTGAAAGGTGGGGGATAGATTTTATAGGACCCATTGATCCACCTTCCCAAGGGAAAGTGCATATCTTGGTATGTATTGATTATGTAACCAAGTGGGTAGAAGCCCATGCTTTTAAGCATGCCCGAGAAGAGAAAGTTGTTGATTTCCTGTATTCACAAATATTTCTGTGATTTGGAGCCCCACATTCTATCACCACTGATCAGGGACCTCAGTTTACCTCAAAAGTTGTTGAAGCCTTTACAAATCTGTATGAAATAAAACATCGAAAATCCTCACCTTACCATCCGCAAGCCAATGGCCAAGTTGAAGTGACAAATAGGGAATTAGAGAGGATCTTAACCAAAATTGTAGCAGCCCATAGGAGGAATTGGGTGGAGAAGTTACCTAAAGCAATTTGGGCTTATAACACCACTTGGAAATCCACTACTAGATTTACTCCCTATGAATTGGTTTATGGCAAAAAGCCTCTTTTGCCTATTGAGTTTGAATTACTAACTCTTTGAACTACTTTAGAAGTTGGTATTGATTTGTCACAGGCACAAACGGACCGGATTCTATAGCTCAATGCATTGGATGAGCTATGGAGGGATGCATTGCACCAGACTAAGCTGATCCAAGCACAACAAAAATTATGGCATGATAGTCACATTCAACAAAGGAAGTTTCAGCAAGGCGACTGGGCTTTGTTGTTTGACTCACGTTATGAAGACTATCCTGGAAAATTGCAGACTAGGTGGCTTGGACCATATCATATTGAGGAAGTGTTTGTAAATGGAGTTGTACATCTTTCACCAATAGATGATTCAAGAAGGAAAATGGTGGTTAACGGTCATCATCTTCAGATATATCACAAACCGTTAACTAAGGAGGAGTTTCTCAAGCAAGTAGTAAACTTGGATGTATCAGTATTGGAAGAAATCACTTCTTCCAAGATGGACTCAATCAAGTGACATGAACCAAAATATATAAAAAATAAATAAATAAAATAAAAAATAAAAAATAAAAAATGATGAAAATATATATATATATATATATATATAAATAATAATAATAATTCAGAATGTGAAAACCTCTTTGAGGCGCATTTGAATTGGGCTTACATGAAAACCGATTTTTTCGGCATGTTTGCCTCACGGACCCGCCACCATTCCATTCATTCTCACCATTGTTTCACTATTTACCATTCCATTCATTTTCACCATTGTTTCACTATTTACCATTCAATTCATTCTCCCTCTCCCTTAACCAAAACAAAAAAAAAAAGGGTTTTTTTTATATTATATATATATATTATAATTAAAAAAAAAACCAATAAATTAGTTTCAAAATGAAAAGGGTATATGCTCTGGAATGGACTATGCAATAAAACGGATTGGAATGAATTAACAAAAAGGATAATTTATTAATCTTTGGAATCGCGTGGCTAAAAAGTCAAATAAATTAAAATTTCTGAAGGTTTTGTGCCAATTGGGTTGGAAATAGTATTTGGAACGTAGGTTTCAAATTCGAGTTCCAAAGCAAATATTTGAGGGGGCATGGAGTTTCAAAAATTATCGCATGTGACTAGTATGGCACACAACTCAAAGCCTATTGAAAAGGAGGATTCTCATAAAAATTTAATTATCCCATATCACTCCCAATAGCTGCAATTATACGATGACACATAGTAATATCTAGTTGATGGTAACTTCTACATGTAATGAATTGCCACCACGTGCCAAGTTCACATTACCTAGCATGTTTGGAAGTTATTCTGGTGCTGCACTTATTTACTCTTCACCCTTGAGCATTACTCTTTATAGACTCAAGTATTCCAAAGCTAAGAAAAACCTATAGTAAAATTTTCAGACCTAAGATACGCAGAACCCCAGTCATAGATAATGGGAGGACAGAAGAATAAAATTGAGCCAGATAACATAGAATATTTGCAAAAATATGGGGAGAGTTACCTATATCACTATAGAAGAGAGAATGTGGTCTAGAAGAAGGGCATAATGTATAATCCAGACCATATTTGAGGTAAAGGAGCAGTGGATAGGTCTCAAGTATGGGAATCCAACAATTATCATCCATGTTTCATATTTATTTGATAATGACCCTCAATCAGACGATCAATTCCAGGAGTGGCTCAGGGAAATCAAAGAGCACAAAGGATATTACAAAGTTGGAAGTAGACTATGGAAATATGTTGGGCGCTATCTTGACATAGATATTTGTGTTGTTGTAGTAGAACAAAATGCATGAGGACATGCATTACAATAGGTTGGGGGAAATGATGAGGCGTAGGACATTGCCTCATACAAAGACTGCTTTTGATAACTTTTTAAACTATTTGGAACCACTTATGATATGATTTTGTACTAATTTTTAGTGATACTATGCATTATATGATGATGTTTGCATATTGGAATGATAAAGTGCATATGACCTGTTTTGACTATTTATCTATGTTTTATAATCTGTTTTAGTTGTATTATTTAGTATATTTTGCATTAAGTTAATGTTGTAATATTAAGGTGTTGCTACCTATTTGGTTTTGTGCTTCTTTCATAAGCTTTCCCCACCTTTTAACCATTTTAAATAACCAAAAGGTGCCAAAACTTTGTCAACAATTTGATTGTGCAGAAAACAAGAACTTTTCCATACAAATTCTAGCCAGTTGTACATATACAACATGGCTTGGAATTTGTCCACTCTAGCTCATGCAAAATATGGAATCAGTCTTCTAGGCACTTATGGAGACTATTTTCACCATCACAACTATTCTCATGCGCTTCTGGAGCATGAATTAATATAAACTCTATTATGTTGCCTGATATTTCGGAGCAACTCCGGAATAAGCGTAAAAGCAATAGTTTGGGTCAAAAGTGCCTTTAATTGCAACAGAGGGTGGTAAACGGTGGTTGCAGCTATTTTAGGGATATCCATATCTTTTCCAACACCTTTCCCTCAATGGATGAAGCCCAACAGATGGAATGGATAAGAGATAATAGACCTAATCCCTGCATTCTGGGAAATAGTCATGTAACAGTTGTAACATTCCTACATGGCAACACAAAACCTTATCAATGTTGTACCCTACTTGTATAAATAAAATTCTCCCATTTGGTTGAGCATATAGAAGAATATAGGAAATAAGTGATAAGAGTTAGAATTATTTTAAGTGTTGTAACTATGTATTGCAACAACATAGTAGCCTGCAGATCTTCCCTTGCACTGTTGTCATGCTGCTGAGAATGAAATAAAGGTGCAATATTTGACATTCATGTTTGCTTCTGAGTTGAGTGTGAAGACTTAATAGTTTAGAGCAAGTTTATTTGCCCTCTTTTGGTTCAGGAAGCAAGGGCCACTTCCAAGTCTAGAGGAGGGTTTTTACCTGACAGAATTTTGCTATTTCTGGTTGCAGCAGGTCAGCAGAGATCTGACAGTTTTTGCATGGTTAGTGATTAGGATAATATGGCATTTGAATGCATGGTAGGTAACTCATATAGGGTAGAATTTAACACATAGTACTTTTTATTTCTAATTTGTTTTAGAATTTGCAATATTTCCATAATTTCTTGTCAACCTAATTTGTTACAAATTGTGCAACTTTATTTATCAGTTTTTGAATGTTATTTCCATTTCAGAAAGTGACATTGTTTTTTGCAATTTCAGAAAGTTTCATTATTTACCAGTTTGAATGTTAATGCTGCAATTTCAATTTAGTAATTTCCTGTCAATTAAATTCTGCTATTTTCAGCTTTGCAATAGTTTAGTTTTATTTTTCTGCAATAGTGTGAATTTCAATTCTGCAAGGATAAGTAGGAGTTTAGTTCTAGTTTTTAGGAGTAAGAAAGGAGACCCCAAACACCCCAATCTCTAACTGTTCCATGAATAAAGCCATGATCTAAAGGAACTAAAAATCATTCTGTTAACCCCTACTTTCGTATATAGCCTTGGACACCGCCTTGGATTGACACATAATGATTAAATGATGAATATTTGATGACACTCATCAAGTAGGAACAATACTTAAGTGCAAAAAGTATTCCTACCCTTGGGTGACTCCTATGGTAGAGATGTGGACAAACCCTCTGGTTGCTATCTAGGTAGGGGATTTTAAGCGGTGTACTTCACACTCTTTAGAAGAAATTTGCATTTATGTGTTAGATTCTAATTTAGATTCATGAAATCTATTACCTTTAACATTGTTTGTCCACAATAGAAAACAAACAAAAAAAATTAATCACACACAAGCACGATGCATTCTAAATAGTAGTAACTATATTTCATCATCGATTTCTACTTGAGGTTTGGTGATAGTGGCAATAATTTCCATCCACCAAACTCTTCCCTTCGACACCTTAGGACTACCACCAAGAAAACTTTTTGGATTTCATCACCAACAAGAATCTCGTTGCCCCATCCAACCATAGTTTTTCACCTTTATTTTTCATTAAGCAAGATTAGGATACATCAAATACACAAAATTGTCATTTCTAAAAGGAATTTACAATAAAAAGAGATAATAAATGAATGAGGTAAGCCACACAAGGTGAAACTTAGGATTGATTGTTTTCTTTTCTTTTAAATTATTTATCTCTATTTTTAGTTTTGGAGATTTAATTAGGTAGCCCTAAAATTGCATTTTGATTTAATTACTTTATGGTTTAAACTCGAAATAAAACAAAGATATTAAATCAAAATAATTTAATGGAAAATACAATGAACACACCCGCTACTATAGTAGCCAAACCTTCCAATTCTATCCAACCTAGTCCATCTAGGCCCATTTACCCATCTCTCCCACAAGAGGGATAAAGTAGAGGCCCTCTAGAGGTATTCTAACTATGTTTTTGAACCCATTAGCCAAGACTATGTTGCACAACCAGAATTGGATATCTCCTATCAATCCAAACCCACCCGAGGATATCCTAATTCTACCTATGAATATGGTATGCCCTCTTCTCCTAGTCCATCCCAACAAAACCCAAGTGTTTTTAACACTCATTATCCATATGGCTATACCCAAATCTGTTCCAATCCTTTGTATGAGGAGTATGTTAATGTTGCTTCACAGGTACCAACCTCCCAAGTTGTTACATCAAGTACAACTTGCTCCATGCCCATTTCATCTAATCCATCCACATCCATACCTTCATCTTCTAATCTATGACCTTGTTAATTTCTTCTATATCCGAACAAGAACTTCAAGACATATCGGGTCTTGTGAACATATTGCTTCTACAACATCAAAATGCTAGACAATAAATTCATGTAAATCCTACACTTCTTGTAGTTTCAACCCAACCAACCAAGGCCAACAAAAATTCAACTTGGGTACCCCAATCTTCGATGGTGTCCATCCCCAATCCACACCCATTGCAAACTTCAACCCCTCCAATCACAATTTCTTTTGGCCAACCCAACCAATTCTTCCAAAACCTTCCTCCTCATCAATATTCTCCTTCTCTCAACCATAAATCTTCCCCTCATCAATTTCAAACCAATAAATTCCATAAAAATCATCTAATCACACCCCAACATTTTTCTTCTAGTTCATCTCCAAATCATCAAGTTAACCAAGGCTTCCACATTCCTGGGGAAGATCTTAGGATTTAGGCCATGCAAAAAATAAATAGATCATTTGATGCAAAACACTCTTGGCATGTCAATACAAAAATCAACTTTAAGCCAATTGATCCATCAACCAATCCATCATTTGATACAATCAACGCCATATCCCGCAGACTTTACATTACCAAAGTTTGAAAATTTTAGGGGAACCGAGGACCCTAAGGAGCATGTTAGCTCATTTTTTCATGCATGCTTTTGGATTCAAACCGATGATGCTCTCATGCTCTAAAAATTTCATCAAAAATTAGGAGGATATACCATAGAGTGGTTTAATCAGCCACCAACTCATAGTATTTACACTTTTGAATAGCTGATTGAAATTTTCTTTGAGCATTTTGTCCTAAATATCAAAAAGAAGGTTTCATTATTAGATGTATACACCTTAATACAATGGGATGATGAACCTATATATGACTTTGAAAACTGTTGGAGGGTAGTCATTACAAAATTGTCATTCTCCCTCCCAATGGATGAAATCATCAAATTATTTACCAAGAGTTGCTTAAAACCCATCTCTTGGATGCTTCAACTTCATACCTATTGTTCATTTGAAGAAGCCTTAGCATAGGCTAGCACCATTGAGGAGATAAAAATCCAAGAGAGTGTAATTAAACCTAAAAATAAAGAATGGCAGAATAAGGGCCAATTTAGAAATAATCAATCAGGCCAAAATAAGTCATCACAAGCCTCTTCGGCTAGTCCATCTAATAAAGTAAATAAAGTGGTGATTAGCCAGCCCGTAATGGCTCAAAAAACTATGTAAAAACCACAACAAATTGCTTATCATGCGATCCCCTTGGTAAATCAAACACCCACATTGCAAAACACAACACCAACTATGGAAAACCCCTCCCATCGACAATACACTCGACCCAAATGCCAATACACTCCTTTAACAAAGTCGTATACTACCCTATTTTAAAGGTTGTATGACACAAACAAGTTGGATTTACCCAAAATAAAGCTCGATGAGCCTACCAAACATGGCAAAAATTATAAGGAACATCTATTTTACCCATACCATAGGTAAAATGGTCATGATATCAATACTTGCAACATTTTTAAGAATATTGTGCAATATCTCATAGACTTGGGGGCCATGAAGGTGGGTAATACCTAGCTCCAAAAAACTAGAACTCGAGAAGTTTTTAAACACCTCTTTTGAATCATGATGAGGCCCAAATTAATGTAGGAGGTAATAATCATCACACACCTCCTAATCAAGTTAATCATGTTCAACATTACCCAAATTTTGTAGAAGTAGTCCATGTAGTCACAAGAGTTCAAAGGCAAAATTGACAAAATGCCCAACAACCAAACATGTCACAACCCTCAAATCCACCACCCATTCAAACCTATCCAATTCCATCCCCACCAATCCATCTTTCTAGTCCATACAATCATCCCATCCATCGTCCTCTAAGGCCAATGGTATCCCTAAGTAGTTGGTCAACTACAAGTTTGAAAATGGCTTTAGCTAAATTGTCCATATATGAGCTCATCCAACAATCCCCTAGGCATAGAGAAGCCCTAATGGAAATTATTAAGTCTATTGAGTTTGAAGCTCAAGAATCTAATGCCTTCAAAAATTTTGTAGGGAGTGTTATAAAATGCATAGAGTCATCCATCACCTTCTATGACTTTGAAATAAAGTCAATGACCTTAGAATTCGTAGATCCTCCATTGCATATCATGGCCTTGATAGACAAAAATCCATTTAAGAGAGTCCTAATTGATATCGGTTCATCCATAAACATTATCACTACCACTGCCCTTAGCCACCTCAACCTTCCACCTTCCCATATTTGAAAGTCCTCATTCACCCTCAAAGCATTTAACGATGCTTTGTGTACCATAATTGGCACTGATGTTTTACCCATTGAATTAGGGATCAGAACATTGAATACTATGTTCCACATATTAGAAGGGGCCATGGCATACAATGTACTCCTTGGTAGACCTTGTATGATGGAGATGAAATGTGTTCCATCAATTCTACACCAATGCTTGAAATACGTTCATGATGGTCAAGTCCATTGCATCCCTGCAGATGTAGAACCTTTCAAGTATTGTAATTTCATTTCAAACCCCTATGAATCCATATTGCCTTCCACCCACCTATTATTATCCCCATAATATTAAAATCCATACACTTCATCTTCAAATCCATCCACTTCATATTCCAATCCATCCACATCTTCTTCCAAAGATCCTATTTTTGAAGATTTACCCATCACGAAACCCCCTCAATCATCCATTTCTTCTTGTACATGTGGTCAAGGTCAACCCACTTTTGCCACATAATCCACCTCAACCACCCCTTCTTCTACAACCATTTCTTCTCCATCATCATTACCTCATCCACCTTCTTCTAATTCCAAGCCCTCACCCAATATTTCTCCATCAGTTGATGTGTCACAAATCAAACTTTCTGATTGTGACATATTCAAATCTCGATAACCTTCCACGGCCCCCTCCAATCCTGAGCCATCCATTTCCAAATCATCCACCACCTCATCCCAAGTTGAGGTCCACATCACTAGTCCTACTATTAGTGAATACATGGTCCAATATGTTACCATTACCCCACTTGCCATCCCTACAACCAAGGATTTGGGTCACCCACATGACCCTCCTTTAACCATAGGTGTTGTCTATGATATGAGCTCCACTCCTAATAGTATTAACTTTTTCTATGGAGGTATTGATTCCTCAATTAAGGCAAATTCTCCAAAATAAAAAAAAGATCCAACACATGCCAACATACAAAATATGATCAAATTTTCATCTCTTCCACATAGTCAATTGGTAAGGTCAAGGTCTAGGTTCCCATGAACAAGGGATACATGACATAATTGATTTCCCATATCGAGGAGCACATGGTCATTCAATCTTGGTATATACCCCACTTTCCTCAATCGCTTCCCTTGAGTAAGCCTTCCAAAGGTTTAGCCTCAATGAAGAAGACAAATCCCCTCTTCCATTGTTCTAAACTACTTATTTGGAACAAGATCTTCAAGAGCTTAGATTCAATGAAGAAGAAGATCCACTAAATTTTGCCTACCCACTTCCATATTCTGATGATGAAGGTTATGAAGAGTATGAACTTATGTCCAATGCTTCTAACGATTCTGAAGAGGAGTCTCAGCCCATTGTTCCCCTTACCCAACAGGATGAGTTTTACCTCAAACTGTTTTCCATCCATCAACTCATATTTCACTTGCTTCTTCCACAATAAAAAGCTAACCCACTTGGTGAACCACCCCTGCCTGATTTCCATTGAGCCATACAACCAAGCCAAAATTTGTAACATATGTATATAAACAAAAATTCAAAAAAAAATCAAAACATTCAAAACAAAACAAAAACAAAATATTTCTTTGCATGTACATAGCATTTAATTTTACTTTTTGTTGCTGCTATTCAGGGTTAACAAGGCTCAACATAGGTTCTAATCCAATTGTTCCACCCATAATTTCTTCCAATCCATATATTCTCCTATTAAGTCAATATGAATCCTATTGATTTATTTACCCCACTCCGCAATCCATACAATCTGACTAAGCCAATTCCAATTGACATAAGCCTTATTGACATGAACCAAATTTATTTCCCACCCTTCTTTTTAGAATTCGTCCTATCTGAGGAATTTTTATGGGCTTCTACCTACTACATTCCTCCTTCCCCTCCACATTCACATTCATATTCTACCAAGAATCCTGAGGTCTTTCAGGAAAAGTTAGATTACGATAAGCAGGAAGAGTTGGATGACATCTTAGACGACATTCATCTTATCCCAACACCACATCAACTTGAGGAAGTTTTACATATGTCTATTGAAGATACCATCAAAGTAAACCTTAGTTCAGATCTTGAAAATCTCCAAATTGTCAAGCTTAGAAAAAGCCTATCATCATATGAACAAGAGCAATTCATTTCTCTCCTCAAGAAGAAAAAATATGTGTTTGCATGGTATTACAGGGATATTTCTGGTCTTGATCCTAGTCTTATGGTTCACAACCTCACATTCCATCCCGATGCAAAATCGGTCAAACAAAATCTTAGAAGGATGCATCCTACTGTGGCCCTCTTAGTCAAGGAATAGTTTCAAAAACTTCTAGATGTCAATTTCATTGTTCCTATTGACTATCCTGAGTGGCTTACAAACATAGTACCCGTTCGTAATCCTAATGGGTCGATACATGTTTGCATTTATTTTTGAGATCTTAATAAGGCATGTCCTAATGATGACTTTCATCTTCCAAACATTGATACTCTTGTTGATACTTGCACTGGCCATGAAATGCTTTCCCTCATGGATGATTTTTCAGTATATAATCAAATTCGTATAAATCCTAATGACCAACACGATGCCCTTTGGCCTCAAAAATGTAGGAGCTACCTATAAACAAGCCATGACTTACATATTTCATGATTACATGCATAATATTATCGAAGACTGTGTGGATGATCTCTTGGCAAAATCTAAAACTCGACAAGAGAACATTAGTGTATTGGAAAAGATTTTTGATCGACTTTTAGAACATAAGGTAAGGTTAATTTCAAAAAAGTGTGTCTTTGGTGTTACCTCAGGTAAACTTTTAGGATTCATTGTCTCCAAAATAGGCATTGAAGTGGACCCAAATAAATTCAATGCCATCATGGAAATGCCTCCCCCATCTAACATTAAGGAATTGCGTAGTTTACAAGAAAATATTCAATCAATCCAATGTTTTATTGTGTAACTTTCTAATAAATGTAGGCAATTCAATTACCTGCTACAAAAGGGGGTGTCATTTGTATGGACATATGAATTTCAAAAAGCCTTCGATGATATCAAGCAATACCTAGCTTCTCCACCAGTCTTAGCTCCTCCTCATTCGGGGGTCCCTTTCTATCTATATGTCTTAGCAACAGACTTTGATTTAGGGACAATGCTTGCACATAAAAATGAACAAAATTGAGAGCAATCCATTTATTACATTAGTTGAACATTGGTAAGTTATGAAACCCGATACACTTATGTAGAGAAGTTGTGCTTAGAAGTGATTTTTTCCACTAAGAAACTTTGACATTACATGCTTAGCCATACAACTTATGTCATAGCTAGAGAAAATCCTCTGCATTATATGATGCCTCACACTTATAATAACACTCATACCGCTAAATGCATAATTCTCATTATAGAATTTGATCTTGAATTTATCAAAAAAAAATCCATTAAAGGTCAAGTTATAGCTGATCAACTTGTGAAAGCTCCACTACCTAGTGATCATCCTTTGATTATAGAGCTCCCATATGATTCGGTATTTTTTGTCATTGAATTAGAAGAAGATGTCATTCCATAGGAAGACATCGATATCACCTTATTATTTTATGGATCTAAGTGTGAGAAAGGTCAAGGTGCTGGAGTTGTCTTTCATATACCTCATGGGATACCCATCCATTTATCATTCAAGCTAGACTTTCCATGCACAAATAACATTATAGAGTACGAAGGCTTAATCTTAGGTATTCAATCTACTATAGCTATGGGTATCAAGCGTATTAGGATATTTTGGGATTCTCAACTTGTTATCAAATAGATAACCAGAGAATACCAATGCAAAGAACCTACCATTACACTTTATAATGAAGTAGCAATGAAATTGATCTCAACATTCGAATGGTATGAAATCAACAACTTGCCTCATTTGACTAATAGATTTTCAAATGCGATGGCCTCTCTTGGATCATTGATTCCAAAATATGACTTAGGAGAGGTACATCCCCTAATAATCTCAATAATATCTAAAGAAGCCATTGTTCGTACTGATCCTAAGGATGAAAATATATTTGCTTTATCCATTCGAAACCATATGAGTCTTGGTCAAGCCAAATAGTGGCCTTTCTAAAATTTGGAACACTCCCATCTAATATGTATCGATCTACAAAATTCTCTTTCAAGTAAAAAGCAACCCATTTTATTCTTTTGGGGATGTGTTATATAAACATGGTTATGATGGAATCCTTCTTCATTGTCTCAAAAAAAGTGAGGCTCAAAGAGCCATAACTGAAGCCCATGATGGTACTTGTGGAGGTCATTTTAGTGGGATGGCCATTGCAAAGCATATTTTACACATGGGTTATTATTGGCCCACAATGGAACGCGATTGTTGCAACTATGTCAAAAATTGTAAGTAATGTCAAGCACACGCTAATTTAACTCATGTACCATCACAAGCTTTACTGCCTATATAAATTCTTTGGCCCTTTTCACAATGGGGCCTAGACCTAATTGGAAAAATTTTACCTCCTTCCTCGGGATAACATACATTCATCATCACGGCCACAGAATACATCACAAAGTGGGTTGAGGCCATTCCTCTAACCAGTACAATAGGACCTCGAATTGTGGATTTTATACACCACCATATCTTCATCATGGATCAACCTACATAACGCAACCAAGTTTTGTGCCCCCGATTGTAAAACAATGAAAAAAAAATGGCCAACAAAATTCTGAACTATAAATGATCATTTGAACATCATGCATTCCCCTCATATAGCTTGCATTAATCATACATAAATTTTCCATTTATCTTGCATTAATCATCCATATAAGCACTATGCATACACATCATGATTAGCTTGCATTAATCATCCATATAAGCACTACACATACACATCATGATTAGCTTACATTAATCATCCACATAAGCACTACGCATACACATCATAATTAGCTTGCATTAATCATCCATAAGACATTCATGAAACATCTTCATAAAACATGCATTGCATACACATAAAAACATTCACATAAAATATAACACAAACATAAAAGCTATGTATATATATATTAAATATCGCATGTACAATGAGTTCCAAAAAGGCTACAATGGAGCACCAAGGATCATATACAAAAGTGCATCTAAGCACTAAGCTAATTTCTATAAGGACCCCTAAGACCTAGTATGAGCCCTAGACCTACTACTCTTCCTAGATGTTGTGTGCCTCAATGACTCAGTCCTAGAATACAATGGATGATTCAACAAAGGAATGTGATAAGCCATGCACAACTCCTCCAAAGAGTGTGCATAGGTCTCACTAGCCTGTAGTCACCGTAAGTCAATCTGATGACGATGCTCTCTCGCCAATATCTCTGCCTCGAGCCTCATGATCATATTTTGATCACCCACATCAGTCTTGGCTACCAGTCGCTCTACCTCCATTCGAGCTATGGTAGCCCGTAACCCAGCTATGACCATATACTATCATACCAAAGACTCCCTATGAGCCTCTAGAGTAGTCTCTCGCTCCTCGTGAAGCTGCTCCACTCAGCCTGTAGCCTAGCCACCTTGAATATCTCCACCATATCCTCATCATTCTCCCTCTCATCTCTCGCTACCTCCACCTTGGGAGTCTATTGTGATGATCCTCTCAATCTCATCCAACTCATCGATCATTGAGACCCCATCATATTTAAAGTTTTCCTTAAATTTACAGTTGTCGTATCCCCACCCATCACCACCTTTGGTACCCATACTAGTTTGGTACCAAACCATGCTGCATACTCAGGATTCACTCTTGTGTCACCTACATCTGGGACCTCCAGCTACTTGTCATCCTCTATCTAAATTCTCCATGGATCTACACATGGAAACCCCACCTCATCCCGCTGATGTTAGTACATCACTAGCCCATCAGGCACACCCTGAGTCAATTCAAATTGCCTCAACATCCATGAGTATTGAAAGTACTCCACCTCATCATCTCTCCTCCCAAATAGCCACCATGCCTGCCTCACCCATCCTAGCTACTGCTCATCACCCTCCCACATGGCTGCCGATCATGGCCTCCATATCACCTAAGACAAATTCAACTCTACCCACATATCCCTATACCACTAGCTAGTATGCTCCTCTCAACTCAGCTACACCTCCTCAGACATTGTCCATCTCCTAACATAAGGCTTGCCCATCTACCATGCTCAGCAAGGTAACCCCTCAGATCGAGCTACACTAAAGTTATCCCATGCCCAACACTAAAGAAGGAAGTTGCATCCAATCCCCTTCCTCCATCTCAATGTAATCTCATATAGCTCTTGGTATAACTACACCAATAAATCAGGATCCCATGCATATGCTCTTATATTGGTGAGTAAGTCACTCATCAATCCCAATAGGTTTCAAGGTAATCTAAACCCCATGCTATTGGGGAGCACTATGTTCATTAACACAAACATGATCAAGGCTGGGAGTGCGTCCAACTCATTTTCCTTGTACATGCTCAAATAGCATATCCCCCTGTCTCCCATCCTCACCTCCCGCCATAGCTTTCCAAACATCTTCATCATTTTCACCTTCCTATCATACCCAACCATCACCTTCACACCCTCAACTATCACCTTGAGGATGCGGTATACATCCTCAAGTGTGATAATAGCCTCCCCAGTCGGTAGCTGAAAGGTCCCCCTATCCGAATCCCACCTCTCTATCAAATATGAGAGGTATCCATCGTCTGCCCTAACCACATCCAACCGATCCAATTCCTCCAAAACCACCTTCTCCAAAAGACCCAAATCCTACTTCGTGAGCTTCTTCCTAATCCTGAGAATGAATGGAGAGAACCTATGTCGAGGCTCTATCTCCCGCAACTGTAGCAACAAACATTTTTGCATTAGTATTAATTTCAAAAAAAATAAAATAAAAAAAATTCAAAATTTTTGAACAAAAGAAAAAGTGTTTTTCAACATTATCGGGGCAACTCATGCCTCAAATCCACTAGTAGCATTCGCTCCATCCATCGTTATAGCTTCCGTACAAATTTCCACTAGCCTCACTTCCCTCACCAATCCTCAGGCACAACTTCACAATCTCTCAAGCACACAAATGAGCCTCAAAATTCACCTTGCAAGCTATTTATAGCTAAGAAAGTGCACTCAGGTTTAGGGTGGCACATGTGGTCCACAGGTGCACCTGGGCACTTGTTGACACACCTAGGCGCATTCGGGAGCCTTTAGGATGCCATAGGTGCAACATAATTCCTAGCTCCAAAATTGTTTTCATATGTGCATCATACATATCATAAAATTAGGTTTTGTGAAAATAGAAATCGTTTTGCATATATATTTTTTGAAAACAATGCAATTTTGTCAAATATATAAATTGAGTTAAAAAATGCATCAAACGAATCTATATTTTCACAAAACTAACACTCAACTCCTCCACATCATATTCTTCATCATCCCACAAAGTTTTGCAAAAATTGGAGTTGATTTGACCATTGAATCAATTGTTCTCGTCTAAAAAAATGCAAAATCAACCACTAAAAGCTCTAACATTTGCAAATCGACTCCAACTTTAGTGATATCGTCAAATTCCTTCTATCACATTATTCCATCATCATTCTTCCACCATCATAATCTACCATCATTTATTTCAACACATGTCAAAATTACAAGTGAATCTCGTATATAGTGGTTTATTCTATATACTTGGCGATTGCAGTGATTTGCATCCATGAAATTTGGTAAAATGAATGAACTACCATAAGAACACTTGGTCATTATCATCATCACTTATCTCCTTGCTCAAAAACATAATCATATTTGGTATTTCCTCATATTTAGAGTGAAACATTGCCAAGAACAATTTGCACAACAATTGTCATTGATGGCCTAGTTCGTGGGGCTTAAAACATGGACAAAAACTCAAATTTCATCATTAAAAATCTCCTCAACACCTTAGATATAGGAAATAGCTAGGATGATTGGTTCCAATCGAGGGAATTATTCAAACATTCACTAGCAGGACATCCAAGGTTGATTCTTTTTTCTTTGCATCATCATTTTGCATATCAATGATGCCAAAAAGGCAAAAATGTTTCAATAGCATCGAATCACCCCAAATTTAGGGTAATCACATTTGATTTTGATCCTCCCACAATGGGATACACCTTACATGATCATGAAATATAAATTTGAAATATCACATTTTACATCATTCATATCGTCCACATCATATCACATATGACACCACCCCCTTCCCACTTGTTGAGTGGTGTTTTCACCCAGTCGTGAAAACATACTCTCCGGTAGGATCCGAGTCCCAAATCCTCTGCTTGCAAAGAAATTACATAGATAATTTCTCCAAGGTTCCTTTTACGTTATCCTTTTTAGACCAATGATGTTGTTTAATTTAAATGTTGGGAATACCTTAGTGCTGCAAGTGAATGTTAACAAGGGGCACTCTGGTTTATTCTATTATGAAATTACAATGGACTCTGGGTGAATTAATTTTTATGACAAATCTATTTTGATTTCGGGCTTTGGTAGTTCTTTCACATTTTCCTATTTTAAATGAGGGTAATTAAATGCGTGAAATAAAGAACTGAAAAGAAAAGAAAATAAAACAAAAAGAATGAACTAAGCTACGCTCAAAGTGCTACGATCTCGATTTGGCAAAACCGAAGATAATGAGGTTTCTGCACACAACCTAACCTATTGAACCTACAAACTCGCACAATCCAGATAAGCCAGGTGCTGGTTTCTAGGGTCTTAGCTATAAATTTTTAGATTTAGGCATTCGCATGAAGCAACCGAGAGAACTCGCATTAAACTTCATCTATAAACCTAAAATCTGAAAAAGGAAAGATAAACATTCAATCTCTGCATGCAAAAATAACTCCTCCTTTCTTGCTGGTGAGATGCAACTCTCTCGTAATTCCGTATTAAAATAAATGTATCAATTACAATGACAGAATGTCCCAGTTTTGATAAGACTAGAACAAGTGAAGGAAATTGCTCCAATAGCAGGCCCAAAATGGCTTGTCGCCTTTGGCTCTGCAACTCCGCTAGCAACAATTTCCAACCCCTGTATCAATCTGCTCTTCTAATTTTATACCATCTGATACGGCTCTCTGTTTTGCCCTGCGTCGCTTCGTTTCACCTCCCAGAATGCATCGCTTCGTATTCCCGCCTTTTCGTTGCTTTTGAATTTATGTTCGAGGCCGAAACGTTCGATATTTTCTGTTGACATGTAACGCTTCTGTAACCCTGACACCTGTATGCCACGTGTTTCGTGCTTCCTATGCACGTTCTGTAATGGCCCCATGTAAATCATGACGTTTTTATGCATGCAGCTTTGCTCCTTTGCTTTCACCGTGAAAACGCGACATGTCGCGATATCGCGACATTTTCCTGCCAGCAGCCTTGCCAATGCAACCTGTCGTGAAATCGCGACGTTTTTCTATTTCGAGCTGTGAGGCTGCTACCTGTCATGAAATCATGATGTTTTTCATCTTCATACGCCTCGCTACTTCCTAAATCATGACGCTTTTTCATTTGGAGCTATCTTGCGGTTTCTCATGAAATCTGACGCTTTTTCACTTGGAGCTATCTTCGCATTTCGTCACGAAATCATGATGCTTTTTCACTTGGGGCTATTTTGTGGCTTTCTGTCATGAAATCGCGACGCTTTTCATTTCGTACCCTTTGCCCTTTCTCTGAAATCGCTACGCTTTTCTATTTCGCCCCTTTTCTGCTTTTTGTCGTGATATCGCGACGCTTTTCTACTTCGTGCCCCTTTTCTTTTTGTCGCGAAATCGTGATGCTTTTAGTGCCTTGCCCTGTTTGACTGTTTTGACCATGATTTTGTGACATGTCGCGATTTCACGACAATTTTCCATTCTGTCTTTCTCTCTCCTCTCTAGACCGCGACGGAGCAACATGTCGCGATTTCGTGACACTTTTTCATTTTCGGCCACGACGGAGCAACATGTCACGATTTCGTGACACTTTTTCATTTTCGGCCGCGACGGAGCAACATGTCGCGATTTCGTGACACTTTTTCATTTTTGGCCGCGACGGAGCAACATGTCGCGATTTCGCGACACTTTTTCATTCTTGTGCAATTTTGCCTTTTTCTTGATTTTTAGCATCTGGGTCACTGAGATCTTCTTTGAAAGCATGCAAAAAAAGGTGGGTCCCCAATTTTGGGGTGTGTTGTGGATCAGCCACAACAAATGGCGACTCTGCTATCAAATGCTCCTGAGCATTTTAGTGAGAACCCTACTTGAAAGTATACAAACCCGAAAACATGTGTTAGCACATAAGAAATATAAACAAATGCCCAAAGATCAGAAGTACATGAATCATCAGAATCATCAAGTATTAGCTCGGTGTGTGCAATGTATTTCATTCCCTATCGTTTGAAATTGATCAACATTCCATTGTCGGTTTTACATGAATGCATATGTGAGATTGTGAATGATTTGTGTAACCTCGATAACTATGCTTAGAGATTTTGCTCTTGTAAAGGCCTAAACTTTCTAGTATCATGCACAAACATTCAAGATTACCAAACCCTCTTAGGATCCACTAATGAATTGCTTTATTATATCCCAAAGTTGGTTATGAGTCCCTACTATCTTGAACCCATGT
Organism: Wollemia nobilis; assembly: GCA_028583015.1. Lineage (NCBI taxonomy): Eukaryota > Viridiplantae > Streptophyta > Pinopsida > Araucariales > Araucariaceae > Wollemia > Wollemia nobilis. Next base: position 122,830 of record JAQPPZ010014833.1, read on the forward strand.
GCAAGTGAACGTGAAATCAGAACTTTGGGGAATCAGACTCCCAACCTAACCGAGATGGGAGTTTAACCCTATCCTTACTATTCTGATTTGGAATTCATTACCTCACTTTGAGCAAAATAATTTAACCAATTATGGAAGAAATGGTCATGCTAGTCTAACCCTTTGAACAAACAGTGGTCTTGTTTTTTAGACAAGACATGTTGCCATGCATGGGCATACCTAACCCCATAATCCAAGACTTACCTTCATTTCTTTGGACCTTGGGGATGACTACCCATCCTTTGCAGAGGACAAGTAGTACGATCCTTCCAATCCAATATAAATATGAGATGGGAAAAATTAATTTTTTACTTCTTGGACCTTGGGGATGACTACCCATCCTTGCTAGGGACATGTAGTACGATCCTTCCAATCCAAGCTTTGGATAAAAATGGAAAATATTAATTTTATTGCTTAGACCTTGGGGATGACTACCCATCCTTTGCAGAGGACAAGTAGTACGATCCTTCCAATCCAAGATTTATTATGAAATGAGACATAGGAGCTTTGGGGAATCAGATTCTCAACCTAAGCGAGATGAGAATTTATGCCCTATCCTTACTACTCCATGTAGGTCAAATCAAAGCTTTGGGGAGTTGGATCCTCAACCTAAGTTCGATGAGGATTTAGCCCTATCCTTACTACTTCGATTTTAGGCTTTAAGCTTTATGGAAGTGGTCAAAACCACTGTTTTAAGGATCATGTTGCATAATAGGATAGACATGAAATACTTCTTTCGCCCAACCTTTTCTTCCAAGCAAGGTTTTAATCATTTTGCTCAAGATCCTTTTTAATGTGTATAAGATGTGCTTAGTTCTAGATATCATGAGGCTCAGTTTCCAACCTTAGGATTTTTTTCACATTTATATTATAGCATAACCCTAAGAGGATTTGACACACTTTAATGATTTGTATCTGAGATGCATATGCAACTAAGATGGAATGTATATGTAAAGTGAGATGTAACATGAATGCATTATCTCTTGAATTGCAGATGAAATATTTGCCATACAAAACTGACTACTTCATGCATCACAAGTTTCAAACGATATAACTTAAAATGTTTGTGTTACTTGTGGAGCTTTTACAAGACAATTCCAATATTTCATATCCTCCTAGTCTTAAGCATAAGTTGACATCTCAATTTTTATTTTTTATTTTTTATTTATTTATTTATTTATTTATTTTTTATAAAAACAAACAAAGCATGTCAATTGAAATCACACCCACAACCTAAATCCTAACTAGACTAACAATCCTAAACAATGAAAACAAAATATGAAAAAACTCTACCAAAACCGAAAAGAATAGCATCAATCTCTTTCGAACTAAGGACTAAAATAATGCTTTAACACACGCCCATTAACCGGTAACATCAAATCCTTCCCCTCTAAAGTTTTTAGCCTGAAGGTATTTTTCCCGAGAATTTCTGAAATCTGATAAGGGCCTAACCAAAGACAATCAAATTTTTGATGATTCCCTTTTTCCTCATGTCTTTTGTCCCATAGTAATACCAAATCTGAAATTCTGAAGGACTTAATTTTAGCCCTTCTATCAAACCATCTTTTGATAACCTCCTGGTGTTTATTCATGTGACTCATGGCTTCTTCCCTCTTTTCATCAAGGTGTAGCAAATGACTTAACCTGGCTTCAACTTGATCATCTGTCCCCAAGTACTCTTGTATGAAATGCAAGGTTTGCAACTTCAAATTTGCAGGAAATATCGGGTCTTGCCCATAGACCAAATGATAGGGAGTATTCCCTATGGATTCTTTTACTCTGGTCCTATCTGCACAAAGGGCAAACTTTAACTGGCCGTGCCAATCCCGAGGGTTCTTTTCCAACAATTTCTTAATGATATTCAACAAATTTTTATTTGAAGACTCGGCCAAACCATTTCCTTGAGGGTAATAATTAGATGCAAATTTTAAGCTCACTTTGTTGTCATATGCCCAATCTGCAAATTGCGTAGAAATAAAAGCTTTACCATTGTCACTGACAATAGAATCGGGCATTCCGAATCTTGTTATAATGTGGTCCTCAAGGAATCTTATTACAACGTCTGTGGTGGCATGTTTTGTAGGAATTGCTTCTGTCCACCTTGTACAAGTAATCTGTAGCTGTTAGTATGAATTTATGGGAATCAGAAGAATTTGGGTTAATAACCCCAATGAAATCTAGTCCCCATTGTGCAAATGGTCTCATTTCAACTACAAAGTTGTAATGGCATGGCTGCATTTCTTTCTCTATTGGCGGCCACTTGACAAATGTGACATGATCGTACATGGGCATGTGCATCTTTGAAAATGTGGGGCCAGTAGTATCCTGCTCTCAGGATTTGATGCGCTGTAGCGTTTGCCGCACCATGACCAGTTCCATATTTCCCGTGAAATTCCTGCAACACCTTGGCAGATTCTTCTTTGTTCAGGCATCTCAAGTAGATCCCTTCATGATTTTTCCTGTAAAGAACACCAGATTTCATCAGATAATTGATAGACTTAAGCCTTAAAGCTCTTCTTTGGGTTGAATTCAGATTAGAAGGACACTTACCATTCAATAAAAATTGCACAATGTCAACATACCAGTCATCCTTAGAAATGTATTCTCGTATTCGAATATTGGCATGTCATTTGCGGATTATTCTCAGCGATCGCCTTCACCAGTCCCTCTCCTCGAACTAGTTTCATAGGTTGGATTTCGAGATCAAATTCTTGGATGGTGGAAATCCATTTCCCTCTTTTCTCACCTAGTTCGTTCTGTAAAAACATGGTCTTAACAGCAGGGTCAGGCACGATGGCAATAACTCTGCTGTGCACAATGTAATGTCTAAATTTTTTTACCATTTTAAAAAGTGCGTACATCTGCTTATCAAGGATGGAATACCTTAATTGAGCATCTTTTAAAGGGGCACTTAAAAATGCTATGGGGTTTTCTGCACTATCCTCACCTTTTTGGGTCAAGACACTCGCAAAAGAGTGTTCTGATGCGAAAGCATAAATATAGAAAGGTTTAGAATAGTCTGGACTTATGAGGACAGGGGCTCTGGAAATGGCATCTTTGATGTTCGAAAGGCCACCCTACTTTCCTCGTTCCATCTCACATCTACATCCTTTTTGAGCATCTTGTTCAGAGGCTTGGCTATCTCAGCAAAGCTTGAGATAAACTTCCTCACAAAATTAACCTGCCCAAAGAAAGATCTCAATTCTTTTTTACTACCCGGGAGAGGCAAGTTTTGGATAGCTTGTATCCTTTCTGGGTCGATGGATATGCCCTCTTTTGAAATGATGTGACCAAGCAATTTTCCTTCTGTTACTCCAAAAATGCACTTTTTGGGATTTAAGGAAATTCCATGTTCTCTGCATCTTTGAAGCACTTTCTTCAAATCTTTGACATGGTCTTCTCTTTTCTTTGAGAATACTGGAATATCATCCACATACACAATGATACATTTGCCTATAAGCCCTTTGAATGCATAGTCCATGGCGCGTTGAAATGTTGCACCAGCATTTAACAGTCCAAACGACATTCTCTTGTAGGCAAATGTCCCCCACTTGGTGGTGAAGGCTGTTTTCATCCTGTCATTTGGATGTATAAGAATTTGGTTGTATCCAGAATACCCATCAAGAAAAGACATCATTTCAGATCCATTTACCGTTTGTAGAATTTCATCAATGGATGGCAATGGATAATTATCCTTTTGAGAGGCTTTATTAAGATTTCAAAAATCTATACACAGCCTAATCTCTCCACTCTTTTTTCTTACTGGAACGAGGTTAGCAACCCAGGTTGAGTGCCTAACAGGAAAAATGATCTTCGCTTCCAATAATATTTTGACCTCCTTTTCTATTAAGGGCTCCAATAGCGGGTTAACAACTCGTTGTCTTTGCCTAAAAGGCTTGGAGTCCGGCTTTAGAGGGATGGTATGTGTGATGATGTCTTGGTTGTATGTTTTCAGCTCATTGTAATTCCAAGCAATGCAATCCATGTAATGCTTCAATGCCTGTACTATGTTGTTCCTTTCTTCAGCTGTACATGCCTTTGCAATGTACACTTCCCGTGGATTGTCTGCACTCCCTAGATTAATTGAATCACATGCATCTTTGGGGAGTGGGACCCTTTTTCCTTTTCTGGTCTTGTATCCCATGTCGAACATTTTCTCCAATGAAACCACGTCTTTAGGTATTTTGTTGGATTGACATGCAGTTTCACTCTCGTTTTCTGTTTCTTCTTGCCACCTTTGCTCCTCATCAATCACCTGATTTTCAAAAATACCCGAGTTCGTGACAAATTTGAAGATGTGTCTGTCATTTTCAAAAACCTAGAAATTCTTGACATTATCGGGTATTGATGGACAAGGAACCAATTCAATGGAGAACTTTTTACACCTTTTTATGTCAACTGGATTTAACATGCCCGCGGCGACTGCAAGAGAGTCTGCTATTCGGTTTCCTTTTCTAGAAATAAGGGCTATATTGAACGCGTCGAATTCCTCAATGAGGTCCATAACCCTAGTTCTATAAAGGCTCAGTCTCCTGTCACGGCATGTATACTGTCCTTTAATCTGCTTGACAACTAGTTCAAAATCTCCCAATACTTTCAAGCATTTAACTTGTTTGCTCAATGCTAGACGTAAACCAAAGATCAGTGCTTCGTATTTTGCCACATTGTTCGTGCAAGGAAATTGCAATCTATAGGCAGCCAATAATGGTTTACCTCCTGGACCAGTGAGCTCGACTCCAGCTCCTGCTCCCTGTCTAGATTTGGATCCATCAAACCTGAGCAACCATGTGAAATCATTTTCCTCAAAAGAGCCACCATGACATGTTTCCTTTTTAGGCTCTTCAATAGCTTCCTCAACATCAAGTGCATAGACCCCTAGTTTTGGCTCAAAAAACTGAACTTCATTTGGCTTGTTAAATTTTGTTATGATTTCTTTAAGCCTCGGTTCATTTTCCACTCTGATTTGATTTGCAATTCCTTTCCAGGGTAGCCACATATGTGAGCAGTCTGTTGAAAAATAACCATTCAGAGTTTTCATCCAATCCCTTGCAAGTAGCATTCCATATCTACTTGGGATATTAACAACCGTAATGTCGACAACCTGTTGGACCCTGGGTTCAGAATTTAATTGAATTTTGACATCATATAGGGTCCCTACCACATTTACCTCTCGATCGGTCCAATTGCAAGACCTTGCATTTGGATGAAACAAGTTGTAGACCTAGCATTTGACATATCTCCGAAGGCATGAGGTTGCTCGTGGCACCCGTGTCCACCAAACAGCTTATGCAAATTCTTACCCGCAATTCTCGGAGTCAATAAGAATGGCGGGACATCCCGTCTCTCCTTTCGTAAAATCAGATGGGACTCAACTCCTTTTCCCTTCCACATTTGATCAGGTGAGTTTAGAGCCTTTATCAACGCCTCCTTTTGGCCAGGCAATCTAGCCGCGTCTAAGAACGAAAGGCTAGATTTGGACTTCTTTAGATCCTCCACTATGTCATAGTTTGGTTTTTCGAATTTGACTGTCTTCTACGCGTCATTAGACATTTCTCTTCTAAGTGGAGGAGGAGGATTATTATCTGCCTTAGTATCCGGAGGAAGAATAGAGTTGTTTGGTGGTGTTGATGAGGTTTTAGGGGCTTTAGATTTACTTCTCAAATGGTATCCATGATTCCCCTTTCTAAAATCTCGAAAAGCTTGCACCTCCTGTTCCAAAATTTCATCTTCTTCTTCCTCACTCTCACCTTCTTGACGATACAAAGTTTCCACCACCATAATGTTATCATCCTGATGTTGCGATGGACCCTCATTTGACACCAGTTCCAAATCATCAACTTGGGCTTGGAGACAATGAGTGTATCTAGCAATTTCGGGACAATTCCTCTCATTGTGCTCTTTTGTGTTGTGCAACCTACACCCCTTTTCCCATGCCAAATCAGAAAGATTCAAAAGGGAATTGGATTGACTAGGTCCTGTAGAAGTATCTAGTTGATTGGCAATAGGGGCAGGTACTCCCCCATTGTTTGGCTTTGTGTTCCAATGTCTCCCTCTATTGTTAAAATTTTGATTTGAGTGAGGGGCATGGGATTCATACTTCTATTTTTGAACCATGTCATTGCTCAGTTTATGAACTATCTTCTTGAGCTCTTCGACCTCCGAATAAATCTCCTTCGGTGGCCCTACATTGTTGTTAACTCCCGTTGGGTTTGCATAATTGGTGGGGTCTTGATTCAACATTTGGGTCGGGTTTTGAGGAATTTGATTCACGTATGGATTGACACTTTGAATCGGAGTTGGATTTGGGAAAGGAACTATAGCCTGAGAATTAACTTGGCTGGTTCCTTGCATAGTCGATTGACTATTTTGCAAAAATGCGGGAACAGGTGGAATGGATGTGATTGGTTGAATTGGAATGGGTGCATAAGCAGGTGCTGGTGGATACGGTTGTTGATATGGGAAGGCATTCATGCTTGGCATTTGTGGTGCCATGATCTGATTTGCCAAGGGAGCTTGACCATATGGAGCATATTGTCCCATCATAGGCATCTGGGGAAATCCATAGCCCTGTGGTGTCATTTGTTGCTCGATGGTCATGGCTTCATTGTAGGCTAGAGCGAGCGTGGTAACTTGAGGATTTCATCTTGCAAACATGGCTGTCATGGGATCCAATGCCCCAAAATATATTTGCAAGGCCACTGCGGGATCTATGGCAAAATGCCGAACCGCTCTATTATAGCATTTTTGGAATTTTTGATTAAAGGTTCTGATTGGTTCACCCTGGCCCCTTTTGCATGTAATGAATTGATTGTAGATGGTTGCGGGATCCAAAGGTGACCTAAACTGATTGACAAAGGCGTTCTCCATTTGCGCCCATGAAGTGATTGAACCAGTAGGCAAGCATATATACCATTCATAGGCTACTGGATCTAGGCTCATGGGAAAAATCCTGCAAGCCACATCCTCATGTTGGACTTGCAACCTTATTAAAACATCCCTATAAGCTTGGATATGCTCTTCTGCCATTCTTGGGCCATCTGGTTTATATTTGGGCAAGAATATTTCTATGTTCTTAGGGATTTCATGGATATCCCCTGCAATGTTCAAAGGGATATTATTAGCTCCATACCAAGGAGCTGCTGGAGGTTGAGCCATTTGACTCAAAATCGAAGAGGACAACCCTACAAGAGCAGTGGAAATATTACTGACAATAGGTACACTAGTGGCAATTGACACCACTGGTGTAGGTCCGCTCGAGGTTCCTGAAGAAAAAAGATCTTTTGTGACTGGTAGGTTTACAACTTGCTTGGTTTTGTTCTTGGGAGTACCAGTGAGTGTAAGGTCATGGAATATGGTTTCCCCGGTTGTTTGGGACCTAGTCGCAATACGGCGCGGTGGGTCCAGCCTTCCTGACGAAACTCTCGATTATCACCAAGAAAACCTGCAACAGAAAAACAAATGCTGCAGTTAGCCGTTTGTGAGATTTAAGAGATAATTTCAAAATCGAATCAAAAAGATATCACTTCTGTATGAAAATCAAAATAAAGTAAACCAATCAGGCCCTCCTTCTAGCGCCAATCTGTTGAGTGGTGTTTTCACCCAGTCGTGAAAACATACTCTCCGGTAGGATCCGAGTCCCAAATCCTCTGCTTGCAAAGAAATTACACAGATAATTTCTCCAAGGTTCCTTTTACGTTATCCTTTTTAGACCAATGATGTTGTTTAATTTAAATGTTGGGAATACCTTAGTGCTGCAAGTGAATGTTAACAAGGGGCACTCTGGTTTATTCTATTCTGAAATTACAATGGACTCTGGGTGAATTAATCTTTATGACAAATCTATTTTGATTTCGGGCTTTGGTAGTTCTTTCACATTTTCCTATTTTAAATGAGGGTAATTAAATGCGTGAAATAAAGAACTGAAAAGAAAAGAAAATAAAACAAAAAGAATGAACTAAGCTACGCTCGTAGTGCTACGATCTCGATTTGGCAAAACCGAAGATAATGAGGTTTCTGCACACAACCTAACCTATTGAACCTGCAAACTCGCACAATCCAGATAAGCCAGGTGCTGGTTTCTAGGGTCTTAGCTATAAATTTTCAGATTTAGGCATTCGCATGAAGCAACCGAGAGAACTCGCATTAAACTTCATCTATAAACCTAAAATCTAAAAAAGGAAAGATAAACATTCAATCTCTGCATGCAAAAATAACTCCTCCTTTCTTGCCAGTGAGATGCAACTCTCTGTAATTCTGTATTAAAATAAATGTATCAATTACAATGACAGAATGTCCCAGTTTTGATAAGACTAGAACAAGTGAAGGAAATTGCTCCAATAGCAGGCCCAGAATGGCTTGTCGCCTTTGGCTCTGCAACTCTGCTAGCAGCAATTTCCAACCCCCGTATCAATCTGCTCTTCTGATTTTATACCATCTGATACGGCTCTCTGTTTTGCCCTGCGTCGCTTCGTTTCACCTCCTAGAATGCATCGCTTCGTATTCCCGCCTTTTCGTTGCTTTTGAATTTATGTTCGAGGCCGAAACGTTCGATATTTTCTGTTGACATGTAACGCTTCTGTAACCCTGACACCTGTATGCCACGTGTTTCGTGCTTCCTATGCACGTTCTGTAATGGCCCCATGTAAATCATGACGTTTTTATGCATGCAGCTTTGCTCCTTTGCTTTCACCATGAAAACGTGACATGTCACGATATCGCGACATTTTCTTGCCAGCAGCCTTGCCAATGCAACCTGTCGTGAAATCATGACGTTTTTTTATTTCGAGCTATGAGGGTGCAACCTATCATGAAATCGTGACGTTTTTCATCTTCGTACGCCTCGGCTGCTTCCTATCATGAAATCATGACGCTTTTTCATTCGAGCTATCTTCCTTTTGTCACGAAATCGTACGTTTTTCACTTGAGCTATCTTGCGGCTTTCTGTCATGAAATCGTGACGCTTTTTCACTTGGAGCTATCTTGCAGCTTTCTATCGTGAAATCGTGACGCTTTTCACATTCGTACCACTTTCCGCTTTTCATCATGAAATCACGACGCCTTTCTATTTTGTGCCCCTTTGCTGCTTTTTGTCGCGATATCGCGACGCTTTTCTACTTCGTGCCCCTTTGCTGCTTTTTGTCGCAAAATCGCGACGCTTTTAGTGCCTTGCCCTGTTTGACTATTTTGACCGCGATTTTGTGACATGTCGCGATTTCGCGACAATTTTCCATTCTGTCTTTCTCTCTCCTCTCTGGACCGCGACGGAGCAACATGTCACGATTTCGCGACACTTTTTCATTTTCGGCCGCGACGGAGCAACATGTCACGATTTCGTGACACTTTTTCATTTTCGGCCGCGACGGAGCAACATGTCGCGATTTCGTGACACTTTTTCATTTTCGGCCGTGACGGAGCAACATGTCGCGATTTCGCGACACTTTTTCATTTTCTGTCGTGACGGAGCAACATGTCGCGATTTCGCGACACTTTTTCATTCTTGTGCAATTTTGCCTTTTTCTTGATTTTTAGCATCTGGGTCACTGAGATCTTCTTTGAAAGCATGCAAAAAAGGTGGGTCCCCAATTTTGGGGTGTGTTGTGGATCAGCCACAACACCACTGTTGGGGCAAAATTAGTATCACATTTTACATCATTCATATCGTCCACATCATATCACATCTCACACCACCCCATTCCCATCGTTGGGTAAAAATGGTATCACATTTTATATCATTCATATCATCCAAATCATATCACATTTTACACCAACCCACTTCGCACCGTTGGGGAAAAAATGGTATCACATCATTCATCATTTGCAAAAAAAATTCAATTGGCTCGTGCGATTCATCTGTAATCTCATTTTCCAATTGAGGGGGTAAGCTACGCAAATTCCAAAATTAATTATTCTTTTTTCTTCAACATGATTGCTCAAAAATTGAATGAGAGAGAGAAGCTACTTCTATGCCCATATCCCAACCAGGTGTCTCGTATTTTTGCACCATATTATGTTCAAGCAACATGGTACAAAAAAGGGCATCTATAGACACCAAATCCTAGCCACTTGTACATCATTCTCATTTTTTTCCACTCAATTGTCCATTCCATGCCATTCCCACCATCCAATGGCCCACTTTAGCCTTTTCTCACTATTTTTTGACCCATGGTTTATATTATTTATATTTAAATATAATATTTTATATTATATTTTAATATATTTATTATAAAATATGTATTATAAGCCAAATTAACCTCAACCATCCGATCCTATCTAATCTCAGCCATCCATATTCCTTAATCCGTGTCACACCTAAGGTTTAATATCAATATTTGGATTCGCTTTAAGATTAGCCACATGATCAAAAGTGTTAAGCTAAAACCCTAAGAGAAACCCTAGGCTTGATAATAAATAGGAGCATTCTCAATGCTCAATCCCTGGAAGTTTTGCTAACTGCTTCGAACTAGCTTTGATTGGAGCTTTGGCTAATAAAACTTCGTGAGCTTAATTTCTGAGTGAATTTGACCTACATTGCCTTAGTTGTGTCCTAGTATAGCCTTCCCCAAAATCCTAGTTTGTTCTAGGATTTCCTGGTTCCAGCCATCTTCGTAATCTATTCTTGTCGCCATCATCGTCTTCCATCCGCCGAATCCTTCACAACCCCCTGATCTGCTTCTACAAATTTAACCCTAATCCATATGCACCACCGAGCGCCTGCCTCATCCCATAGGTGCTGCAACACACGTGATGCATTCTACAGGTGCAACATAGATCTTGTTGTCCCCATAACCATAGACTAAATCTGTAGTGCAAGATCATCATGTGTTGTCAGGGCATCCTACCATCAATCTGAAATGGAGAAAATAATCTATTCATCTACCATAGCAAGGTAAGTTATTTTGTTGCATTTTATATTGTTTAAATCTATTCACATTTCATATTTTTCTATCTAGGGTTTTAGTTGTTATTTCTAAGGGTTCACATAGTGGAACCCTTATTATTATTACTAACTTTCTAGTATTTCTTTGTGTGTATGTTAGATAGTACATCAAAAGCATTAGATAGCTTTGAAGCTAGAATGGCCCGATTACGAATAGCAAGAAGCCCACTCAACTCTGTTGGGAATGGAACACAATTGAAGACACCACCATTTGTTGTAGCTAGGGTTTAGGAGAACCGTAGAAATATTTGTAAT